>CAIGRN010178649.1:0-12742 GCA_903798345.1 Fraxinus anomala
TACCATAGTGGTTGGTTTAATGGAACTAATGTGACACTTGCTTTTGTCCAGAAGTGTTTTTGCTACAATGTATAAAATAATATGTAAAAAAAGTGTTAGGTGTAAGTGTGAAATGCCATGTGAGTGAGAAGGTGTAGTAGTTTAGTGTACTATATGTTGGATTTGTTGTACTTGTTTGATGTTGACTAACTTTTGTTTTGGTGGACAACAAATTGTGGTGGATGAGAAGGGTAGGCGCGAAATGTTATGTAAGTGAGAAGGTGTAGTAATTTAGTGTACCATATGTTGGAGTGGTGGTACTTGTTTGATGTTGACTAACTTTTGTTTTGGTGGACAACAAATTGTGGCGGATGTGGGGAAGATATAAGCCTTTCTTGTCACAATGTCATTCACTGTGTTTGTGTTGCTTTCCAGGCTAAAGTGCATGTAAGATTTCCATTGTTAAAAATCACAAGGAAATGAAGAGTAATAATTAGAATAGATATAAGTAAGTGAGTGAATGAGTAAGTGAGACAATATACCAATGCTTTAGCTCAAGAACTTGCTCAAACAGAGGATTAATGAGCACTGATGAGTTGGTTTTTGTAGAGACAGATATACCTAAATAATCATTAAATTTAGTTTTCGAGTATAAGGTTTAAGTTGGTATGTGTTTGTGGAGGAGGATGAGAGAATTTACCATTGAAAGAAGTGACTTTTAATCTGCTGCCTACAAGAACTGGTCTTTTTGTGATGGTGTTGCATTCATTTGTGACAAAATTGTTCCACATTTGAAGCATTCGATTCAAATATGAAGCATTCGATTCAAATTTGAAGCATTCAAATTTGTGACAAAGTCCAAGACGTCATTCTCATAAACGAAATGTCACGAATCTGAATTACTCTTTTAGGGAAGATATCGATTGCAATTCCAATGATGCCTGCAAGAAGTAATTTGTGTTGATAATTAGTATGAGTTGTTGGTTATGTTTAAAATAGAAGTAATGGAGTGTAGGATGTTAACAAGATTGAAAGTACTTACTAATTTCTACATTTGTGTCCATGTATGGCCAAAGATTTTGGAATGATATGAAGGTGTAAGCTGATGAAAGGAGAGAGTTGAATTGTTCATTAACTTCAACTATGTTGGTTTTTGCATTGATTGTCCATCGGATGTCACTGACTTGGGCTGTATAATTTTTATCAGTTTCTCTAACTTGTGCATTTGAGATGAGGTATGTTTTTTGTGGTAGTAAGGTGTTTTCGAAAGATATGATGGCATTGTCGAATAGCGTAGCCTGAACTTTGTTCTCCTGCAAAAAATAAAACATGTTATAGTAAGATTGTATAAGAGAGGAAAGGAAATAATTTTAATGTAAGAGAAATTTTTTTAGCAATTGAAAATGTGTATTGAAGTGGAATGGTAATCTTAAATTAAATAGAATAGTAGTGTGATTTGTGTTCTAATGCAGGAGTAGGATAGGATATAATGAATTCTAACTAACCTCATTAATCGTAACTCATTAGCATTGTTAATAGATTTGATATTATTTTCAGTTTCAGTTTGCTTTTCTGTCTGTAAGGTGATTTTTAAAAGAGAAGTGTTCTGATCTCAGATTTGAATCCTATTTTTTCCTAGTTTGGCTTCCCAAATTTCTTAGGTAGATATTGGTATCTAAGTGTTAAATGTCTGTTCTTCTTTAAATGTGACTTTGATAAAGAGAACTAAAGCAGGGAAGGAAGAGGCTTATATAAAATGGGAAACTTGGGTGAAAGTTGCTTTAGGTTCTGGAAATAGATTTATTCTTTCTGTTGTTGACACATCCCTAGTTTGAATTAGAAAAAATGATAATCAAATGTTTAAAGTAAGGGTTTTGATTTCTTGTGGATGTAAGTTTAAAATAAAGGAATTTAAACTATGTGAGAAGATTTACCTTAGGATCCATTAACCAAATATGTTGATATTTCAATAGGTTGTTTTCAGCTTTGTTGGGAGAGCATTTCTCTGAGACTATTACTTTTACAGTCCAGCCAGATTGTCCTGGTTTGATGTCAGGTATGAGCTTGTATTCTGTGGCCATCTCTATCTGCAATGAATTCTATTTGATTAGTAGATGAGAATGGTTAGAAATGGAAGAGTTAAAATGGAACATAAATATTGAAAAATATATGAGATGATGTTTTTCAAAATGTTTGCAGTTAATGTATGTTGTTGGGTGAAAGAGGAAATTACCAGGTTGAAGTTGACAATGAGGAAATGAAGTTGGAGATGATAAGCTGCGGAAAGGTGTGATGTTGTGTGTTATATGTTGAGAGGTGGTAGTGGAAAGAGATGATTGAAGTTTACAATGAGTGGTGTGAAATTAGATTTCAATATAGATTGAAAAATGTTGTGGCAGACAAGAATTTTTGGTCACTATTATAAGCAAAAGTTTGTGGTGAATGGCGGTTGGAAGTGGGTTGCCAGATGGTGTTTGGTAGTTTTTTGCGGTGAATGTATGAAGGTGAAGAAAATAAACTGGGTAGAAGTTTTTAGTGGTGTTTTATATGTTGAGAGATGAGACATGGTAGTGGGTGGAAATGATGAAAATTTAGAATGAGTGTAGTGAAAGTGGGACTTCTATTTTCAATACAGACTGGAAACTTTTTAATGGTAGGCAAAAAATTTTGTTTACTGGGAAGTGGGTTGTCAGGGGTGATTATGTGGTTTTTGGTAACGGACAGTTGTCGTGTTCATGAAATTAGAGGTCTGTAGTGATGTAAAAAGAATTTTGAAAATTTTCTATGTACGTGAAGAATAAGAATTGGATTCTAAATGCAGGAAAAAAATTGTAACGGTGCATGCTTTCATCTAATGAAGGGGATAAACCTGCAACTTTAATACACATAAGAATAAACGAAGCTCTTTTCTCAATTCGGCAAAATTTTTGTTGCTGTTTTAATTTATTTAAAAATATGGATATAGTGAACGTTATGACTTGAAAAAATTGAAGCAAATGAATTTCATAACCTTCATCCCAAGAATTTGAATTCACTCCACAGTAGTTTCAGTGGCTTTTGATAAAAACTCTCTTAAGGTCTCTTCTGCAATGGACAAAATTCTGAAAAAAAATACAATAACATTATGTTAATTATAGAACAATAGAGTAATAGAAGTAATGAAAAAGAAATTCAGAGTTGGAAGTGGGCAGAGGCAAACACCTGAGTAGAGTCTTCTTCGATATCCACACGTCCTTGTTTTCAAGATTAATTAATTTCTTTTTCTTTTTGTTTCAATGGAGATGTTGAATAAAAAGAAATGGGGAAATCCTTAAATGACGTCGATATGGTTGATGACATGGAATTGTGACACGTGTCTAGAATAAACAGTGCCAAAAGTTAGCCTCTTTTATGTAAAATCAAGTAACTTAAGGAAAAATTTAAGGATTGAATAGCTATTTATACTTCCGCTAGGAGAACCTTTCTTAAGAGAAATGATAGAGCTGGTTAATTACTTTCTTTAGGAGAGAGAAGTCCTATTTCAGTGCATAGGCTATGCTTTGTAGGAAAATGAATTTTGGGTTCTGACTCGAATATGTTTTTTGCTGANGAGAGAGAAGTCCTATTTCAGTGCATAGGCTATGCTTTGTAGGAAAATGAATTTTGGGTTCTGACTCGAATATGTTTTTTGCTGATAAAAGACGAGTATTAGAAGGAGCATTAATAGGTATCCAAAAATATTGTCATAAAGAAGATATAGAAATTCCTCTCAAAACAAGGACATGCTTTCTGCACGTCAATATTTATGCAAGAAAAACTCTCCATAGGTAGAAAGGTTTTAACAATCAAGACATTAGCAAAGATGGTCATCAACTAACAATAATTCAAGAGCAAATAATATCATATACTGTTTGTTATGCAATATTTTGCTATTTTGGTTCATTTACTACGATAGTGATGAAGCTACAGTTTCCAGAAAGAAATTTACAGGCTGTATAAACAAGTTGGGAGCGAGAATAACCTTGATTCCCAGGGCACCACTTTTCCAGAGCTTTAGGTACATCATCAAACAAGACTGATTCTATCTAATTTCTCTGAAATCCCGCACGCCATATGTGACCCTGCACAAGAGGAAGTTGAAATTAAGAGTTTACAAAGGTTAAATGCTATTCTTTTGGAACTTTCCCATAATGAAAGAGAAACCGTTTGTTTCAACAATGATCTGGCTTACTTGTAATTGCTTGAACGACGTAATTTTGTGGTCAGCTTTAATCATTGCCTCCACATTAGCAACCAAAGCTGCAATCGCTTTCTTTTTCCCTCCATCAGAGTGAATGGGAACTGCACCAACAATACCATTTTCTAGATCTTCTTGAACGTGGAACAGGAAAATCCATAAAAAATGCAATCTCTGACTATCCAGCAAGAGGAATTGCTCCATGAATAATATATTTTAATAGATTTTTTTCTAGCACATATCTTACTGAGCTTGGAAAAGAAGCTCCAGAAAAATGCATTGAGAGTAGATCATGTTACAAAACCCCTAGTGCTAAATAAAAAAGGATAACATGCAAAAGACACCGACCTCTGAAATAGTTAGTATCTTTGAAAGTGAACCAATTTTAGTGGTACAACAGAAAAGAGACAATAGACCCTCATTCCAATTCATAGTCAGCCAAGGTTTAATATACTTAATGTTTTCTCAGGGACCAGAAAGTGAATTTACTTGTCTTTATTCACAAATTCGTCACATGCTAATTGCTAAATAGGCATGCAAATTTACGGTTTAGAGTAAAATTATAAGTAAGAACTTTTTTTCTTAGCATGTTTAAGAGATAGAAAAGGCACAATCTTTTCAGAATGTATACAAGTTTAAATATCTTGGAATATCTTGATTTTGAAATTTCGGGTGGATATGACTTGAGCTTTTCAGTATATACATAAGTTAAGAGAACCTTAAATGCTTCTTGTCCAATTGTGCAATGAGGCACCAAATTTGACGTGAGATATTTCGACTTACTTTCCTTAACAGAACTTCCATTCCCATTCTTAAACAGCTCATGGAAAAATGGACTGCGTGCAACCAAAATACAGCGATTGACACCCACGGGTGTTCCCTCAACTTCTATCACTGCATCACTATGGTCATACTCAGCATCAAGCAAAAGCTTTGCAAGACTGTCACTGAGTCGATTCAAACTCAACAATTCAAGATTGGTTCCTACTTCATAGCCACAGGGGGAATGTATGCTGCAAGCTAATAATTGTCTCTTGTTTATCCAGAACACAAAATCGTAAATCCAATTCCAACTGAACTTAATAACCTAAATCTACATAAAGCCATGGTCAAATACTCCCAAGAAAATAAGTTCCAGCAATCAAAATTTTAGTCTTGCTCTCAACACAATGAAAACACTTAGGAAGATTCAATTTTCATGTAGTTTGTAACGCTAAATAAAGCATAATGAAATTTCTATTCATTCCCACTCTTCAAGCATAACCCATTTATCAAATCACAAGAAGTTCCTTATAACAACAATAAACAATATTTCCATCCCCCTATTCTCAAATCAGGGAAAACCCCTCAAACCAACACTTGCATTTCATAAGTCAACACGCGAACGTGTTCATAATTTCATCTAGTCACCACCAGAATCAGTGGGCAATCTGCGCAGAGAAACAATTTCTTAACTTGCAGAAATGACAAACTTGAAGCTACCAATCACATAAATGCAACCCAAGTCCAAGAAACAAAAATCAAAGTTAACATAGGATAAGAACACCCTTCGAATTCTTTTAACAAACACTTCATCTACAACCTTCAAATATATAAAACCGTACAACAAACGGGGCCAAAAAAGAAAACCAAATTGCTTACCTTTTATTAAAGATTCAAAAAGCTTTTTCACTTTGGTTGAATCTTTATGGTTTGACCAAGGATATGAATTGAAGAGCAAGTGACACCAAATCTTAACCTAAAAAGCGGAAGTGATTGTTGGATTTGTTATGTGATGGCCGTACCGCTGCGTGGGTGCGGGGACCCAGTAGGTAGAGGAGATGGAAAACGTCTAGGGTTTTGCTGAAAACTTGATCAAACAGAGTAACTGAACTAAAGGAGTACAAGGAAGAAGAGCGACGTCTTCATCAGCAAATAACAAAAAATAATATTCTACAAACCTAAAGAAACACTTAATATTTTTCGAACCGGCTGTTTCTTAGGGATCGGTATAGGTCTGATGCCGACTATTGGGAGAAGACATGCGACTTCTTCGGGGCCGATGTGGGTGTCACGGCGGCGACTGCTACAAGAACAAAAACCCTTGCTTTTTGAAGAGAAACGAAAGGAAGAGAATGAATCTTCTGAAAGGAGCAAAAATGAACCCCTATTTTTTTTAACCCAATTGAGACTTTCAACCGGTTGAAGGGAACGGCTCGGCTTAAGGAAATGGCTGGACGGAGCCGTGAAGCCACCGGCTTGTGAACAGTAACTCCAAAAGTGCCTCTTTTATATTTAGTTAGATATGTCAAAAGTCATTGCACATTCTACTGAAAGCTTTGCATCTTTTGATAATTTTACTCTTTCTATTCCCAAATTCATAATTTCTATTATTTTGAAGAAGTGGAAAAGAAGTTGCAAGAAGGGTTTGAATTGAAATTGAAAATGAAAATTATGCAGAATAGTAAAAATAGAATTTATGGAGAGAGAGGGTAGCAAATAATGGAATAGATAAAATGATTTTATTTAGTTTTATTATTGTCTATTTAAGTAAATTTACTTAAAGATTAGAAATGTAATAAATAATTTTTTTAAAACCGGATGTCTATATTAAAATTGTGGATAAAAATAACGGTATCCTTTTGAAAATTAATTTGAAATGGAGGGCTAACCGCAATATGTTTTCATGCAACTATACCTTTCGAAATTGGAAAATTAGTGTTATAATCCTTAAATTTTAAATAAATGATTAGTTGGGTCCTCAACTTTGAAAAACGATTATATGGATACTCAACCAATCTGCAATTTTGGATATCCTAACCCTTGGTAAGTCATATATATTGAAAATGATTATTATCCACTTAGGAGCTTAATTACGTCATTTTTGAGTTTCACCAAATCTTCTCGAGATTTTTTAATTAGTTGGAATTCAGGAATTGGGTGAAGTGTTCGTTACTTTTGTAATTCGTATAATCACAATTATCAAACCCAACATAGAGATTGACAAAAATAATTATACTCCTTAAATTCATGTACATGCCTTTTTATTTTTTTAAAATGAAACAGAATGGTTAATTGTAGATAAAAATAAAATAAAATTGTTAACCCAAGTTTGTTTCTTTAATTCTTTTTTGTGTACAGTACATTGACATTATAAAAATATTTTCATAGAAGTTGAAAATTATATTATTATTATTATTATTATTATAGGTACATCAAAATATTATGTTGTTTGAACTCATATATAATCTCGGACTCACTTCGAATGAGATTAGAAAGAGTTTAATGGTATCACACCAAATCATGATATAAGGTTGGATCAAAAGCTCAACCACACGTCGCTATCATTTATGAACATCATTATTACTCATCTAGAAAGGCATATCCTACTAATGTTGTTACCTCCAAAATAATAACTCCTAAAAGGATAAGCGTCACATGTGTGTCGATACATTTTCACCCACCAATCAAATGAGAGTAATGATAGCTTAGTCTGCAAACAATTACGACATAGGCAACACCTATGTCATGAACAGGATAATGGTCTCACTTAATGAACTCAACAACCAATCAAAACTCTCCAATCAGAAAGATGGCTCGCATCTCGATGTCAATAATGTAGGTGGATGTGATTAGGGATGACAAACACTTGGTTAACGACTTATAAATAAGGGCAAAACTTACTCTTTATAATATACTCCCGAAGCTATCTCTGATAAGAAGTACTTTTCGTTTACAATATTGAAGCAATTACCTGTTAAATTCATCTTAAGTTGATTTAAATTTGTCAATTCATTTTTAGTCATCAATATATTGTATATGTACGTTACATGTTCAATGTCTTACAACATGAATGCATAGCGTTCCTCTTTATCAATAATGTCAAAAAAATTGGACACTTACAAACGATTTGTCGGTTTTCATTGGACTGGTTCACCAGTTTTGATATCAAAACCAGATTGTTCATCCGATTTAGACCTCGTTCGACTGTTGATTGGACCTATCGATCCAGTCCACTTTTACAATTATGGGTGTTATGATTACTGCTGCCAAATACTACCCAATAGCTCTTAGTTGAAAGGTCTAAAGTCCGTAGCGAGACCGTAGGTCAATATTTTCATTTTCCCTCTCCTCGAATTGTTTCTGAAAGTTTTATAGTTGATTATTTAGATCCAACGTGCGAAATTACACGACTAAAATCAATGAGTCACTTTTTTAATTGTTTCTAGTTGGTTAATCAATCACATCAATTTATCTCATAATGAATTATCAAAATTTGTAATATGAAAGTAATAAAGAACACCAAATTGATTACAGAGAATCTCCAACTGGTTAAAAACTTCGAACACTTTGTCAGTTAGCAATCCATTATAAATTGAAGCAAACTTAAAATACGGTCCAAACTCGTCTATCTCGTAGAACTTTTGACCTCAATTATTGCAATATCTCTTCATCTTACTGAAGGGGTGCTCCTCCAAAACAAATCTTGATTCTTAATTTATACTTTAGCTCTCATGGACTGCGTGCTCCCGATGCTAGATCCATATTCATGGTATCTCACCTTAGTTCTCCTGAATTTGTGCTTCTGCAACAGCTTCCAAATTCCTTGTATTGATTTATATCTGGTGGATTAAATGAAGAACTCCTCGTACTTCGGGTTGGTGTTTGATGCGATCTTCTGTGTTTTGATCTTGTAGTTTAATATGAAATGATATGGCTTGATCAACAAAATATGATTTAGAAGAATTTATGGATAAAAAAATATGGTGGTTGAATATTTGAATTAATGAATGTTTTGGATTTTCAAAAAAATAATTATGGAATAAATATGATTCAACACACTTTAGAACATTCATAGGGTAGGATATATATATGTGGAAAAGGGTTATTACCACAAAATGTCTCTTTGTATGGAATTCATTGTGCAAAACGTCTCAACGTTGCAATTTTTTTTCCACCCATATTTCAACCTTCCATTGCGAAAATCATCATTTTCATCTAATTTCTCAATAAAAAAATTTGTGAAATGATACCCTCCCGTTTAATTTTTTTTTTTAATAAAAAAAAAGAGAGAAGAAAAGAAAAATAAAGAATTGATTGCAACTACACTCCCAAATTATTTTAAAAAATAAAAATGAGTCCCAAGTAAAATTTTAAAAGGTTAAGAAAAATACTCTTTTCTTTCTCATCCTTTCTCCTCTTCCGAGTAAAATTAAACAAACCATCTCCTGGCGCACTCACAATCGGATTTCGAATTCTTGTTAAAAATCGAATCTCGTACTAGAAATTTTCATGGATTTCATCCCGAGGAGTCAAAAAATTGCTGCTGGTGGCTTTACCTTTTGCTTCTTTAACCTTGAACTCCAGATCTTTACTAAGTTCTTGTTATCTCCATTGACTGCTAAAGTTTTCTCTGAACTCAGAAGAAGCCACTACAGAATCTGATTCAATCTAATCACCATCAAGAATATCTGAAAGAAAACTCTTCGTCTTGGATTTCAGCTTCTTGATAGAGAATTCCCTGACATGAGCACTGCTCATGTGACCTCCCAATGCCAAATCCTCATTCTCCGTACTTTTTTCCATGTTTGAGAATTTGAATTCCACCCGGAATGCATTGTCGGCCAAACCTTCCCTGCAGCGCCCCCTTTTCAGCTACGTCTAAATCTTGATCATCTTCCGTAATTGAAACGGGCTGGTTTTCTTGATCTTTCTCCATTCTCAAGAAAGAAAGAAAGAATAGAAAATATTAACAAATTCAATTCTTCAAACAAATTTGGAAACAGATTTTGTACAGGATTAATTCTACCAACAAATACAAACCCTAAAGAAAGAATACAGAAGGGCGGTGAGAAAATACAAGAATCATTTACGGAAAGTGGTTCCAAAATTAAAGGGTGTCTTAGCTTACAAGGAAATTGAACAAAAAAAAAAAAGGAAACAATGGATCAACACGGAAGAAAAAATTCTCATACAGGTTCAAAAAATTTAAATTTTGATAAACCATAAAGAAGATCGACCCAACCCATATCTTGTATGTGAAATTTTCTATCTCTCTATATAATTAGTGTATGCACTATTTTGGATGTAGGCGTTGAAAAGAAAATTTTGGTGCCAAATAAGTTAGTGGAGAGTAAAGGTTTTGTTGATGATAAAGCCATTAAGATTCTAAAATTCAATTTCATATTGAAGATTATAGGGATTGGAGCAGGTTGGGAAAGAGATGTAAAATTTGTTAGTTGCATAATTTTGTGGGATGAATTTATGGGCGGGATGGAAATTTCTTTAATTGTATGGAGGTGGTGTGGTGTGGTGTGGTGTGGTGGAGAAAGAATAGAGTAATTTTTTTTTTTAGTTTTTACTTTTAACAATTTATTTGGGACTCGTTTGTATTATTTTTTAAAAAAATTGGAGTATGGTTACAATTAATTAATTTTTCTTTATTTTTCTTTTCTTTTGTTTTATTTAAATATGAGAGTATATTCGTCATTTCATAATTTTTTTATTGAAAAATAAGATAAAAAAGATGATTTTTGCAAAGAAATATTGAAATGGGGTGAAAATGCAAAAAAAATAAAAAATAAAAAATGCAACGTTGTGATGTTTAGCATAATGAACTCTATACGTAAGGATGTTTCGTGCTAATAAAATATGGGGAAAAGTGTATGAAAATGAACTCCAAATCAGCTTTGGCATCCGCCAACAACGGTTAGTGACAGCTGAACAGTCGTCAATATTGTTATTATAAATTTCTCTCATGATGTTCGATTGAAGTGATTCAAAGTGCGTTGGAAAACTAACTTAAAGGGTTACAATTCTTTTGGAAAAGAGCATTATCTGAATTCGAATGTTTTTCATGTGAAAAATGCGTTGCAAATTACGACTAAAAAATTGGGGCATAATTTGTGCTACTCTTTGACACTCTTTAGATTTCTAATTGCATTTCAATGATCAAATGTGAATTTCCTAGATATTTTGGACTCCTTCAAGGACTATAATATCAACTCTAACTCTTTTGACTTTAATTAGAATTCAATAACTCATATTTTAACTTTAATTACAACTCGATAAACTTCTAATACAATTCAATTGTAACTTAATTTTGATTAGGGAAATTGTCAATTACAAATTAGAAAATGGTTAATTATAATTTGGACTTGACAATTTCGACCATCATTCATATTGCGGTGTCAAGTGAAGTGTGATGTCTAAGTCTATTTTGAGGTGGAATCAAGAAAAAAGAGTCGATTTGCAAATAAAACACATGAAAATTTGTTATATAAGAAGAGTTTAAGATTTTGGATTATGGAATATGGATGGTAAAAAAATAAAAACACAGTTTTGGCTGCTGATGAACAACCATACTTTGAACTAATAGAGTTGATCTATTCTTTCCGGAAGTTTTGATTTCCGCTACAATATAACAAGTTGTGGATTCTAATCGCTAAAAGCTTAACAATAATCAACGTATAAAAAATTACGTCTCTCTTAACAATGTCGACATTTTAAGTCAGAAATCCAACACTCAATATGGTGTTGAGATAGGTAAAGGAGCTAAGTTCAAAAATAACGTTACCCATTTGATAAAATTGTGCATGTACCAATGGTTTGATGAATAATAATAATTAAAAAAAAAACCACTAACACCAATAATAAGCTATACAATTGAATTTGCAGTCCAATTTTGCCCAAAACAAGCGACACTATGGTCCTAGTTTTGTCCAAAACAAGTGGCACTGGTCCAAGTTTAAATTTTGCGTTCGATACAAATATAAATTATCTCACTCAGGGAAAAAAAATTAGACCTTTTATATCATTCAAAAATGTGGGAAAATCATTCGAGCAATCAAAATTTATTAACAAGTTGCTTTTGACCAATTTCGACAATTAATTTGAGTTTTGACATGATCATTAAATTTGTCTTGTCGAAAGACGACAAGGCCCATCAATATGAAAGTTTTCGCATAATAAAGAAGCTATTAGCAATGATTTAGGTCAAAATTACTAAAGGAAAATATAAAAGAAATTTAAAAGGCTAAAATATCTTTAACACTCTTTTTTTTTTTTTAGATTATTTCATTTTTATTAAATTAGTGGACTGCTAGGCCCAACACAATCATAATGGGCCCAATTTTTCAAGTCCCAATGTGTTTAAGATGTTCTATATAGGGTCCGTCTCTCTCTCTCTCTCTCTCCTAATTTCTTTGATTCCAATGCTGCGGCATACATATTGGGCACAACCCCCTGCAAATTGAAGAAGTTTCAGCTTAATTTCAGTTCACGGACTCTACTATTAATTCGTGTTGTTAGAGGTAATGACTTTTTTTTTTTGGAAAAAAAGAATAACTCATTGTGAAATTAATTGAAGATTTCGCTTATATCTTGCATTTTGCTCTGTGTGGGGCAAGTTTAGGTTTTGCGAGTTAGTTTGTAATATTTTACTCGATTTTGTTATGGGTTTTAATCATTTATTCATATGTTCGGTTCTTAAGGTCAACTATAGATATGGGGATTCCTTACGCTTAGGGTTACTGGCAAATTTAGAAAATTGTCGTGTTTCTAAGATTT
>CAIGRN010178659.1:0-17224 GCA_903798345.1 Fraxinus anomala
CTTTACTTTTTTTTTTTTTTTAGAAGTTTGGTATTGAAATTTTAAGCCTATTCAACTAGATATCAAAACAGTACAAAAGTCTCAATATCAAGTCTCGTCGAAGAATAAATTTTTTGCAAGTACTGAACTTCAAATGTATTCAACATGTAAATGAGGCACGATTGAAAATTAAATTTGAGTAAATAAATATATCATCTGTATACTAATTAAATTCTTAAATGAGATGATGATTTGACACGTTCTATTTAATATTTTTTCTAATCAAATAATCATTATCATTCATGAAGTTCCGTTATAACTTGATGTGTTCAAATGAACACAATAATTATTAGGAATAATTGCAGCAGTGATATCAAATGTTTCATTAAATAGCAGATTTTATCCAAACCTTTTATTTGTACCACTCACGGTAACAAACCTTTCAAAATGTCATTGACGAAGTCCAAATGGATGATTTCTGTTAGTTTGATCGTTAGTTGACCAAATAATTGACTTTGACAATAATTTTGACTAATTTTAAAATGTTAAAATGACAACTCTATATTTTTTAAATAATAAAATAACTAAAATCAAATAATTAAAATTAAAAACATATTTCCACCTACTTCTTTTCCATCCACCCCCACCCCCACCCCCACCCAAAAATCATCACCACTACTACCGATAAACTTGTGTGCAACTAATCAACTCCGATGTGCTTCCAATAAACTCGCGAGCAACCCTAACGAAGTTGGAGGATGACATAACATGTTCTTCTCCCGAGTCTGAAGGAAACACCGTCGCTATCGAGTCGCAATGGTATCGAAGGTGCAGCCGCCAACGTAGCCAAAGTTAACGGTGTTGCCACCACGACAGAAGACGTCGTTGCTATTTTTCCATGATGTATGTCGCGTAGTAGCTTTTTCTCACCTCGTCCGAAGCAATTGTTCAAAAATTCCCACCGATCAGCACAACCATCCTAAATCCCTACAGATTGAAATACAACACCGCAATCAATTAAAAAAAAAAATCGTTCCGTAAGAATTAATTATAATTGAACAAATTTTTGGCGACTAAACGGTGTAGGTAACGACCTTGCCAAGTCACCGACTGTCGATTTCCCTCCGTTTCGATCCCCTGGTGGCAGAGCCATAGCCGGACCCTAACTCCCCCAAAACTTTTGTGGCAGATCTAATTGTGAGAGAGAGAGAGATATAGGGGCTTAGATTTGTTCTAATTCTAGAAGGTTTTGACAAAGAGTGTAAAAAGTGAAAAATTTTGAGAGGAAGAAAAATTTGTTGGGTGATGGGAATGAAGGTGACGATAGAGAAGATGACAGTGGCGTCAGAGTTGGGTGGGTGCGGTTGAGCCGTCCAGCTGTGGTGGTGATGGTTTTGGGGTGGGGGTGGAGTGGGTATGTGTGGGTGAATGGAGAAGAAGAAGGTGAAAATGGATTTTTAATTTTAATTGTTTGATTTTGATTATTTTATTATAAAAAATGTAAAATTATCATTTTAACCTTTTAAAATTAATCAAAATTATTGTCAAAATCAATTATTTGTTCAACTAAAAGTCAAACTAACAGAAACTATCAATTTAGACTTCAGCTGCAATATTTTGAAAGGTTTGGTACCGTAGGTGGTACAAATGAAAGGTTTTGACGAAATCTACAACTTAATAAAAGGTTTGGTACCGTTGATGCAATTATCCCTATTTACTATTATAAGAGAGGCAGTTAACATATATTATTATTCAATTTCTTTAATATTATCTTCTAGTATTTGTAAAATATTCGACTTGACAGATACATCAATCGAATTGTATGTGTAACAATGTTTAACTATTATTCTAATCTTGATCAGCATGTAATTTTGTAACGCTCCTTTCAACGGATAATTATTTTCTTGTCCATGTCCCTTTCCATTATGAATGCTTTTCTCAAAGTGACACCAAGGGCTTTTCCTTTTCAATAAATAGTACTCCTTAAGATTATTAACTTTTAAGATAATTTTATCTAAAAACCCAATTTATTATCTTTATCACATCTTTTCACGTGTAGATCAATGCATTATATAAGAGAATCCGGATGCAATTTTCTTTTTGATAGTTAAATATTAGAAAAAAATTGAACTTTAAACGTGTTATCACATCTAAAATCTTTAGCCACAAAAAGATGATGAATTTAGCTATTTATTTATATATTATTTTAAATGTTACCATCTTGTGGTAAATAAATAAAAATTGAACCAACAAACTATTACTACAATATGAATTTAGAGTTAACAACAAACAAAATTTCTCCTTGCTTCTCTTTTCTTTTGAAATTTGAAATTTTGGTGGAAAAGAAGTAGATATAGAAAAATTATTCGAGAAAGAATTATTTTACATGTACATAAGGGTTTCCACCCTAGTATACATAATGCTCAAGTGGTATTTGATCATTGGTTGGTAGAAAAACTAGCAAAATCCTTATTTTTATACTTCTATTATTTTCTTTTTAAGTTTAAATCTGATTTTTGAAATGGAAAAAAAAATAAAAAAAAATAGGGTGTGTTGGATTACATTTATTTTCTATGAAAAATGTCAGTTTTTCACCAAAATTACTACTTTGGAGTGTTTGATTGCTATTTTTTTCTATTGAAAATATTTTCTAACTTTTGAAAAATGCCGAATTTTCCTTATTTTTAAGGAAAATTTTTTTTTTTTTTTGAGAGAGTATGTATGTTTTCCTCAAAACAAGGAAAACATTTTATTTTTTAGAAGATATGTTTCATACTAATCAAACACACTCTTAGATTAATTGGTTGCGTCGATTAATTAACGGGTTGGTTGCTTAAATTGCAACCAACTGAACCCGGCTTTTTAATGGTTGAAACTAATTGAACCAAATTGATTTTTTGGTTTAAATCGATCCAAAACAACCCGACTCGATTTGGTTTGGTTGGTTTTCGGTTTTTTTTGCCCACAGCTAGTTTATGGGAGGTTCACATGGACTGGGCCGTAAGTATCCTCATGGGTCAAGAATACTAGCAATAAACTCCACTCTAGGGCCTCAAGCCCATATTCCGGGTTGGGCCCATATAAAATTACTTACATTTTCAAAAGAAGTAAACGCTAATTTTTATCTTCTTTTGAAGAACATAAAAGAGCATTTTCGTCTGTCCAAAAAAAAAAAAAAAAAATTACTACGAAAACTTACTTTTCTAGAAATGGCAATAAAGTTTACAGAAATGATCTCCTACCCATGATGTGTAGGAGTTATCTTTCAAGTTCGTAAAATCGGGTTCTCTTTCTGTTCCCATCATTCCACGAAAAAAAGGGTAAATTCGTAGAAAAGAAACTCAAAACCGTGATTCAAGTATGGAAAGAATTACTATACATAATGCAATATTCCATCACTTTAGAAATTCTATATTGTTTACCGAAATTGCTAATTTATGTAATAGTTCTGGTATAGGTAGCAGCATCTCATGCAAGAATTAAAACTTCCAAAAAAAAAAAAATCGACTTACACCTAATTTTTCACCAGAAACTTCCAAGTTTAGGCTTCAACTTCATAAGATAGGTAATACTCTCTCATTGAATTTAATGGGGTGGAATTTGCTTGAATCAGAAGTAATTGATCTTGGTCCACGCACGTTGAGCCATGCTCATTCACACTAATTGTTGATGACCGAACCCCAGAAAATCCATCTATTCCAAATCCTTTAAATTTAAGCGGTCAAACCCAAAATGCAATTCCACTTAATTACGCCTTCACAAGTTTCCCAACAAAGGCATTTTTTTTAGTTCTAAACATTTATATATGTTTCATTACAGGATTTGTTTCTTAATTAGCCAGCCAGACAGACAGACAGACAGACGTCCATCCAATATTTTAATGAAAGCCATGGAAATCAAGTTATATTACATTTTGGCTTTGGTCGTTTTGGTGCTTAATTTGAGCAGTTATGGAATTTGTCAAACTGAAGAGGATTTAGGAAAGGTGGCTTCCTTTATTTTTGGAGATTCCTTAGTAGATGCTGGAAATAACAACTATTTACAAACGTTGTCCAAGGCTAATATCCCCCCGAACGGTATTGATTTTAAAGCTTCGGGAGGAAATCCTACCGGCCGGTTTACAAATGGAAGAACAATTGGAGACATAGTTGGTGAGATTTTGCTCGTGATATCGCGTTACTAGTTTCTTCTGTATTTTCAACGAATCGAAGTGATAAAAGGTTTTGATTTGTCTCGCGACAGGAGAGGGATTGGGACAACCTCACTATGCGATGCCATTTCTTGACCCAAACACGACAGGAAGAACTATCTTATATGGGGTTAATTATGCATCAGGAGGTGGTGGAATCATGAATGCTACTGGAAGAATATTTGTAAGTGTCTCCATTAACTATAAGTGATTATCATATGTACTAATTGAAATTTAATTATATTTTGTGCTAAACATATGTGTTTAACAGGTGAATAGGCTATCAATTGAAATCCAGGTTGATTACTTCAATATCACAAGGAAACAAATTGATAAATTATTAGGTCCATCAAAAGCAAAAGAATACCTCACAAGAAAATCAATTTTCTCCATCACTATAGGATCCAACGATTTTCTCAACAATTATCTTCTTCCAGTAATTTCCGCGGGTGCAAGAATTTCACAAAGTCCAGATACTTTTGTAGATGATATGCTCAATCATCTAAGGGAACAGCTTACGGTATGTAAACACGAATATTATCTTAAACTCATAGACGGATTTTACGTTGAATGCTTTGTTTTGATTGCAGAGACTTTACCAATTAGATGCAAGAAAGTTTATAATTGGGAATGTTGGGCCCCTTGGATGCATTCCCTATCAGAAAACCATTAATCAATTGAGTGAAAATGAGTGTGCGGAATTACCAAATAAGTTGGCACTTCAGTACAATGCCAGATTAAAGGATCTTGTCCAGGAACTAAATGAAAACCTTCCAGGAGCCACTTTTGTGCATGCCAATGTCTACGAACTTGTCATGGAACTCATTACAAATTATGATAAATATGGTGAGAATTGAGAGCAAAACTATCTCAATTTGTTGTGAAAAAGAAATCGAGATCGAATTTTCTTCTATATGTTGTTCTTGAAATTTATGCAGGATTCGCATCTGCGAGTAAAGCATGCTGTGGAAATGGAGGACAGTTTGCTGGGATAATTCCATGCGGGCCAACATCTAGTATGTGTTCGGACAGGAACAAGCATGTATTTTGGGATCCTTATCACCCAAGTGAGGCTGCTAACCTAATTATTGCCAAACAATTGCTCGATGGGGGCACGAAATATGTAACTCCGATTAACCTCATACAACTCCGAGATCTCTGATTCAATAATAAATAGTTTCTTGCAGAGTCTTTGGATTTTTCCTCTCTCTTTACTTAATGTTTGTATTTTGTTAATCTATTCAAAGAAAACTGTTTGTCGAGCTATTCATATATCAACTTAATGCTAAAATGGTGGTGATATAAGCCTATATTTAGGTGAGCTTATTAGTAACTTATAATTTACGGTCATATTGTGTAATTTAGTCGGTTATGAATAAGTTTGAGATCGCATATGTAATTTTTCTTTTGCTGCTTATACTAGAAAAGGAAAAAAAAAAAAAGGGTATTTTGGACGTCCAATAAAGTTACCCCAACCATATCAACAAAAATCAAGAATTTATAGATGAAGTTTCTTATTTATTTTGTAAGTTAGAATAAAATAAATAAATCGAAAAATATTATTAGTTTAAAAACTTTTTTTTTTTTTTTTGAAATTAGGAGTGTTTGAGAACCGTCATACTAGAACGAACCAGACTAAATCGATTGTTTGAATTTGGTTCTTGTTGAATTTTTTTTTTATTTTCGTCTTAGAATCAAGAACTAGATTGTTTATGTCCAGTTCTCAGTTGTAGTTATTGTCTGATAGTAGTTGGAGGACTAACTTGCCTCTTACGAGTAGATAAAAAACTAACCTTGACGTTCTCAATAGTACGAGGTCTAAAATGCTTTTCTGAATAGTAGGAGAACCAAATTGTACTTTACAAAACATGGGAGGACCAACTTGCATGATCAATATGTTAGGAGCACCAAGTTGCTCTAACCACATAGCAGGAGGACCAAGTTACCCGATCAAAATAGGTGGAGGAGTAGTTTGCATGATACACAGTTGGAGGAGCAAGTTGAGCGATCCAAATAGATAGAGGACTAACTTGTGTGATCCAAATAGGAGTGCCAACTTGCAAGTTGCACATAGTTGGAGGAGTATATTACAAGTTCAAAGTAGTTGGAAAACTAAGTGGGATCCAAATAGTAGGAAGACCTATTAGCGAGAACTCGAAAAATGGAAAACCAACTTGTGTGATTCAAATAGTTATAGGACCACATTGCGCGATTTAGATAAATCATCAAGAACATGAAAAAACTATTTATTTTAAAATATAATTTAATAAAAATTGCGTAACATAAAATAAAATAAGATAAAAAATTTCTCAAGGGTTCGAAAATTAAACGAAGGGACATGTTTCCTGTCTCCTCACCGTTTATCATTCGAGACAGGCCATATGAGGCTGATTGAGGGTGTATATAATACTCAAAATTAGAAATAAAGAAAATTAGCGATTTTTTAAAATGTTAAAATGTGTCTCTAATATTATTCGAACGGGTG
Organism: Fraxinus anomala; assembly: GCA_903798345.1. Taxonomy (NCBI): domain Eukaryota; kingdom Viridiplantae; phylum Streptophyta; class Magnoliopsida; order Lamiales; family Oleaceae; genus Fraxinus; species Fraxinus anomala. The sequence continues at coordinate 6,654 of CAIGRN010178659.1, forward strand.
TAATAGATAGTATCTCATATGACCTCCAAAATATATGTATTTGCACCTGCACGGATTAAGCTTAAATTTAGTGGGACGTTACAAAAAATTTGGTACACTAATGTGGAAGAACGAGTTATGCTAGACGTATAGAAAATTTTTCACATAATTTTTACAGATCAATACTCGATGAATTTTCAGTGTCTCCCCCCTCCACAAACATGTTCTCTCTTTTTTCAACCCACACAACCACAAAGAACCCACACGACAACTAACAGAAGCTTCAGCTTCAGCTCCAGCTCGTTGCACAACTGTATTGCTGTATTAGTTGTGAAGTTAGTTATCTTGTCAAAAAAAAAAAAAACAAAAGGCACCTGTAGGTGCTGCCAATCTGTAAGGGCCCTGTGTACAAGGGGAATTGTTCATGGAAGAATATAGTCAGAGAGAATAAGAGAGAGAGGAATCATGTTTTGCAGAGGACAAGAAGACAAAAAGAAAAGTATGCATATTCTATTAGAAAATGAACAAACAGACTGATACAGGGCGAATAGTGAAAGCGACAATTGATACGGAGAGAGTGAATTCAGTCAACAGGATTTGTCATCTGCCGCAGCAATAGCGGCACCATGGCTGTTGCTGCTACATCGTACACTGCACTGCTAAAATGGACTCCGGCGTGCTACTCACAATCCACGCAACACCTGACAGTCTCGTCTGTCAGTTATCTTTTTTTTTTTCAAATCGGTAAAATGTAGATTCTATTGACAAAAAATATGTACAAGTATAGTGAGTGTACTCAGCAAAATAAAGATCTAAAAATATACAAACGACAAAGATCTATCCACCAAACACTAGAGACTTAAAATGAATCAAAATATTAGAATATAAAGAGAACATGATTTTTTATACATATGTTTTAATCCGTCTCACAATACTATCAATACATGGTTTGCGATCCTCAAAAATCATTCTATTCCGCGTTATTCAAATTTGGTAGACCACGCAAGCAAGTGTAATTTTCTTGGCTTTGGATTGACAAGATGTGCCTCGAGCTTCTTTTTTCATCCACTTCAATAGGGTGTGTTTGGGCCACATTATTTTGAAAAAATGTATTTTAGAATAGTAGATTGATCGAGAATGTGTGGTTGAAAAAGAAGAAAATTTATTGATGTGATGAAAAATATTATTTTATTGAAAAATGTGTGTTTGAAAATGAATAGAAAAATGAGAATGAAAAAAAATAATGTGGGACAAACAGGGCTAAGTATTGTCGTCAATGACCTCCTCATCCCCAACCAACCTTTGATCTGTCCCCAAATACTTGAAGTCCAAACACATTGAAAAATAGGTGCTAACCTGTTTCAAGGTGTAAACCACAAAAGACGCACATCCTATCAATGTTTAGATGCATCCGCTTATCCTTTATAAGAAGTTTAGACTTTGCAGCCAACCACAGCATGAAGGAGTGTTTTGGAGTGATGTAAGGTCTCCAAACCACCCCTCGTCCAGGGCCTTTTCTCCCCCTTCGGCATAAAAAACTGGAATGCACTATCCATGCAAAATCGGCCAGAAGCTGTCCATTTGGACAGCCTATGGACAATAGCTTGGTCAGTGAGTTCTGACCCTCTAAGTTGGTTTCGGATGTCCGATAGCTTCTTTATCAAACATTTTCAACCATTACATGTGAGTCCCTTTTAGATGGTTTCTATCCATTTTTGGTCAGTTGACCAGAAAAATTAAGTTTGATCATATTTTAATCAATTAGAAAGGGGCAAATGATAAATATCTATTAAGATTTTTAAATAAAAGTATAATTGAATAAAATTTTTAAAAAAATAAAAGAAAAGAAAAGATCTCTTCTTTACCCACTGTCCATCCCCATGAACCCCATACCCTATCACAAAATCACCCCACCCATCTTTTATCATAGGCGCCAACGAAAATCGACCTTTCAACCCAAATCTCCATTTGTCGAGACCATCATCACTTGTCCCATACCAGACTAATATGAGGCCGAACATTTAGATTCCAAAGACTCGCCTAAGAAAGACCAAAACACTTGTACAAATGCGACAACCACCACCAGCTCTGGTGGCGAGATTTTAACTTCAAATCCTGACCCAAATTTCACTCTCCCCATCAAAGTCCTCACGTTCAATTGTCTCCCCTCTCTCTTCCGCTGCTTTAAATCTTTAGCTAAATTTGTTTTTTAATGAAAATTTGGTGAGAAGTTTGTGCATTATCAAACTTCAAATGCTGGGTTTAGGCTTAGTAGGATTATTTGAATCTATGTATGGGTCTCGAATTGGGAATTCAATCGGTGTGTTTTCGATGGTTATTAGGACCCAAATTGCATTTTTCCCAGTTGAATCTGTGGCTTGAAGCATGCGGGATGCAACAAATTGAAATAGGACAGGCTCGAAAGGAGTCCATTTGGTGGCTGCCAGCATAGGTATCAGTCGGAAAGGGGGTTGCGGCCAACATGGGTGTAGCCGAAAAGGGTGTCGTCCCTGGTTTGCGATGGAGGCGATGGCGACGTCGATGCTAATATTTGAAGACAATTGTGTGATTTTGATTTTTGGAGCGAGGTGGAGGGTGGGGTAAAGACGAGAGACTTTTATATTTTTCTTTTATTTATTTTTTTATTTAAGTTTTTTAATTGTTTAATGTGGTAAATAGAAAGTTATCATTTTGTCCTTTTAAAATTGATTAAAATATGGTCAAACTTAATTTTGGTAGTCAACTAACGGAAAATGGATGGAAACCATCTAAAGGGCCCCACATGCAATTATTGAAAATATTAACAGTGACACACAATAAATGAAAGATTTGGAGAAAGTTTGCTAGTGTTTCAAAGGCTTGAAACTTTTGCTGCAATTATCCCTAATTTTATTATCTAAATTGATGATTTTTGTCACTTAAAATTCAGATTCATAGGTTAAGATCCATAACCTCACGAGACCACACTAATAATTGAAAAGTAGTTTTTTTTTTTTTTATATAAGATTTTCAATCGAAGTATATTTTTTCATGTAGCCCTTGTTTGATATTGATTAAAATCTTGATTTTAATCTCAATCAAAGTCAACAATTAATTTTAACTATACGTTTTATGGAATTCACAACTATTCAACTACACATTTCATCTTTTGTCAAAATTTACTAAAAATATGATTTTAATCCCCACCAAACATGATTTATTTATTTTTACTTGAAAAAATATAAATTTACCAATTTGGCCCTTTTTAAAATTTGTCAAATTAAAGTTTAGCTTGATTTTTGGTCAACTAACAAATCTTTGGTCAAAAACTGTCCGATCTTTATACCGCACATTTTTTAAAGGTCCGTGGGCATCTATTACGATATTAAGATTTGGACATTATCTGCACTGTTTAAAAGATTTGAAACGCTCGCTTCAATTTTTTTTTTAATTTATACATAGGCTGAATCCACCCAATGGTCACTGTACTTTATATTTAGTGTCATATTAACAACTCAATTTGATTTTGGTTCATCGTGACCATCCAACTTCAAATAACGTTTCAATCAAGCCACCAGTAACTTTACAACAAAAAATCCTACGTAGACCAATGACTTGCTAACGTGTCTCTTTAGACTAATTTTAAAAGAGGTAAAATAATAATTTTGTATTATATATAAAATAAATTACAAAAAGTAAAAGAAAAAAAAACCTTTCTTCCTCACCCCACCCCACCCGACCCGCCCCGCCCCGCCCCTCAACCCAAATCAAAACTAGAAATCACCACCTAGCCATCGTGGACCACTGCCCTCCCACAGTAAGTCATTAGTCCACGTAGGACTTTTTGTTAACGGGTGGCTTGATTGAAACATTATATGAAGTTTGATGATAAATAAAATAAAATTGGGTGGTCAATATAACACTAAGTATAAAGTACACTGAACGTACATTGTACATTATTCTAAAATACTTTTTAAGTATTGTAAAAGTCATATTTGATACAAATTTGTTGAGAATATTTGACAAGTTTCAAAGACATTAAAGAAAATAAAATTTAAGATAGAAATTTAAGAAAATGAAATTATACTCTTAAAATTCAATTTCTACGATTCAATTTTTATGATGACAAAATACTACAAATGAGCAACATTTTTATACTACATTTGGTATATAAGAATTAATTATTAATACATGACTTTAAACACCCACTAAAATTCATAGATACATGAATAGAAATAAATTATTTATAATAATTCTAAATTCATGTAGTTCAAGATTTATCAAGTTAAGATTCATTGAACCTAGACTAATGTGAATAGTAATTAATTGAGAATTAATAATGCGAAATTCATACATGATGATGATTTTGTGAGTATTTATTACATATTGAAAAACGAATAGACATGTATTATTGAAATAATTAAATTGTGATAGCTTTAAAATGTTCAAAAAATAATTCGTGCTTGATGTGATATTTAATATATCATAGATTAGACCATAAATGAGTCTCAAGATCAAGGGTGACGATGGTAGAGAACATGGAAGTTACTGGTGGGGTAGAAGTGGGGGAGACTGGAGCGTAAAATCCGGCAAGGAATTAGAATACGGAGGAGGAATGAAAACGACGGGTCCCGGGATCAGTGGGAAGCAATCCAATAATTGCACTCCCACGCTATTCCGACATTCATGATATTGTCTGTCGTAATTAGCGTCACAATCTTTTTCCTGTTCTTACACGGACTCAGTGTGTTTTTTGTATCTATTTGTGTTTCTTCCACCCTTCAGTTTTGGTTTCGCTTCAATTTTCCTTTTTGACTAAGACACAGCATAGTAATGGTTGGTTCAACAAACTATTACAGTGCTAAAGTAGAAGTGATCTTACAACAACCAAAAAAAAAAAAAAACCCAGTTATTTCCATCCATTATTCTTACATATTTATCCACTTTAAAAAAAAGAAAAATTCATTTTTGCATTTTTTACCTTAGGCAAATTTACTTAAATAGATATGAATAAAATCTATCACTTTAAAGTCATCTACTAATGTTTATCCTCCTTAAATATTTCTGGAGTTTTTATATTCTTTAACTAAAACTCTAATATTCATAACAATCATGCTACGTATATATATCTTTGTTTACATAATTTTTTGCATCGTGCCACGTGACGAAACATTATTAGATAGTTTTAAAAAAACACACACACAGATACATTTCTCGTCCAACATTTTTTAAAATACAATAGAATGTATACAAAGATGTACACAATGAAATGTACACTTAGCATAATTATACTCAAAGCATCTTATTCAACTAAAGTAAAAAACAAATCATGAAAGAGACAGCATTAATGCAAATACAATGAGATAAATATATAAAAGTGGAATAGATACTGTAATGTCTAATCAAATGTATTTTCAATCAAATGTATTTTCAATACAAATTTTTGTTCACTTAAAATTAATCTCTCAATTAATTGATGGATCAAGAATTAGTAACCATAACACAATTCATCAATATTCAAAATCTACATTGGCCTTTTATCTTGTGTTAAATTTATTTCTGACAACATATATTTGAGTACGTAAAATATTCAACGGCGATCTAAATTTCAACTCGGGCATAAGAAATGCAGTTCTCCACAATATCGGATACTTTGTTTTGGTACATTGTGAATGATTTTTTTCCTTATTTTCATCATCTTTAGCAAATCAAGAAATGAAACTCCATTAAAGAAATAATGTATAAGAAAATAATTGCTTCATTTTGATAAGATTTTGCTTGTGTTTTCATCCAAATCCACAAGTGAAACTCCATTAAAAAAAAATACTATGGAGCATCCTACGATAGAGGAAATTTTAAAATCACAAGAGTATCTCCAAGAGACACTCTAAATATAAAATACTCTATAACTTATAGATTCAATACCTTTTTTTAAAAAAAAAAGTGGACATCACTCTCTAAATTTAAAGTACCAAATTCACACTTTATTGTTAATTAACAATAATTGCATTTAATAAGTTACGAATTTCAACACACTATAATTTGAATTATTCAAATCATATTTGAATTGCTTGGCCATTAACCTACAAAAAAATTGTGTTGAAATCAATATATGTTCATTAGAAAAAACAAAATAAAGAATCAAAAGAGTGTAAAAAAATTTGCTCGAAATTTAAAGATGCTCTCTATTATATATGTGATGCTCTTTATAAATAATGAGTCTTTTGAAAATGTTCTAATATGGATATATTTAGGGCGGGATAGATGTAAAAGTGGCATGCATATATATAATGTTTAAATAAATGAATTTAATAAGGATAACATTAGAGTGTAATGTCGATGAATATAATGTTTTTCAGAAAAAAAAAACTTAGAAAGAATGAAAAAGATATATAAAAATGATGAATGAAAAATAGGGCTATCAAAAAAATATATGAAATAGATAAGAGAAGAATAAAACATTTTTTTTTTTTGTTCAAAATTTCTCGCAATCCAACAATCTGAAAATAAATATATTTTACATAATGAGAGATTATATATTTATTCTCCTGAAATCTTGCAAATCAATCATTCCTAAATTGGAAACAATTACAAGAAATTAAAAACCATCATAATTGACTATCATAAAAGTTAATACAATATATGAAGGCTAACCATACTGATCACAATACTTTCAAATTTGATATTTTTATTCATTGCAATTATGGATATTAAATGGGATAAATGGAGTCAGGCGCGAGCTTGCTCGTTTAAAAATCCATGCTCACAAGCAACTCGCAACTCATATTTTTTTAATTGAAAATTGCATTCACTCAATTTTCTCTGTTCAGCTCGTTTGTGGGGCGAGTCAAGCCATTAAAATGTGCTAAATTTAAGACATTATTGTTACGAAAGATCTAAGATTGAAGTTGTGCCATGTTTCCAAGAATAGGGCAAATAAATCTTTCATTATTAAATTTTGTCTCGACAATGAACAAGAAATGAGATTTTTCTACCAATTAAAGATTTTTGGAATTATTTACATTGACTGAATGTTCTTTAATCCTTCTTGAGAATTAAGAAAATTTTGTCAAGATTCTCTTCTTCTCCTTTACTAATGTGTCCCACTCTTTCACTAATTGAGGTGGAAAAAATAATTATGTGCAGCCCACTAAATTTTAGTACCATAATTCAGTCCCTTATTCATCATAACCTCAGTTATCACCACACATGTGATTTATATATTTTCCTTTAATTTTTCTCTCTCCTGCACACAAGTTGCTTGTTTGTAAAGCGATTTAGCGATTGTTCGGAAAATCTTTAAAAACTGAGGTTAAAGTCAAATCATGAACTAGTATGGTATTTCTCTTTCGTGTTCATTGAAATAAAACGATATTTTTATTGACATTCGTTATCATTATGTTGTAATGTAATGACATTAAATGATATGCTTAATGAAATTTTTGTAGGGCAGAGCCAAGGAGGCTACTGTGGTGGTATGAGCATAAAACTGAATATCACTGTATTATTGTACTAAAAAACGTTAGCATTACTCGGTGGAAATTGAAACAATCAGTATATGAATATGAGTATTTATTCCGGGGTCCCTTAAATTTTGAAAGGGCATGTGAAAGCCATTACACATTAGCACAAGCTAGTAGGCAGTAGCTAATGTAGAGCAGAATATTAATGCATTCTAGCCCCCGTTTAGGAGCCGACCCAAACAAAGCCTGCTTGCGAGCCGACTGAAAATATTCATACCTCTTAAACAGAAATCTCTGCAAAAGCTGTTCATAAGTCTCAGAACTCAGACACACTGTTTCCATAAACCCTACACAGGATCTCTCTTTCTCTCTCTAACCCTCCAAAATAAAACCCCTTCTTCACCTTCCCATAATTCCCCGAAACCCTCCATTTTTCGTTCACTTTGCTGTTAATTAGCCACTCTTCGTTTCAACTTCAACGGCTCTGTAGTCTATATAGTCTATACTCTATACAGTGAGAGAAAAACTAAGTAGACAAATGCCATCAGATCATATGAGTGAAAAGAAGGCTACAAAGTCAAGCCAAGTGGGCGCGCCACCGCCGGAGCCAGAGCACCTCCCTTGCCCACGCTGTGACTCCACCAACACTAAGTTTTGCTACTACAACAACTACAACTTCTCGCAGCCCCGTCACTTCTGCAAGTCCTGCCGCCGCTACTGGACCCACGGTGGCACCCTCCGTGACATTCCAGTTGGCGGTGGCAGCCGGAAGAATGCTAAACGGTCACGCACCACCATTGTCACCACTAACAACACTGCTTCCACCGGCTCAGATTCCTTTTCCTCCGTTTATCATGACTTCCACCACTTGCCCGCCCCCAGTTCTCAGCTTCTGATCCCCTTCGCCGCCGATCACTGCGGTGCCGTGCCGTTTGTTACTGATGCTAAGCCCATGTGTGGAAGTTTCACTTCATTGTTAAATACTCATGGCACTGGGCTTCTGGCATTAGGTGGCTTTGGGCATGGAATTGGGTCTGGGCTCGAGGATGTGGGAGTTGGGCTTGGAAGAGCATTCTGGCCCTTTCCTGGGGCTGTAGAAGGTGGGATCACTAGTGGCAGTGTTGGAATGGTCAGTAACACGTGGCAGCTTGAGAGTGGAGAGAATGGGTTTGTTGGTGGTGGGGATTGTTTTAACTTGCCAGATCTAGCTATTTCCACATCTGGGAATGGCATGAAATGATAGGAAAAAAATAAAAATAAAATCACGTCGAGATTCTGTATTATGAATAGCATTTCCTTAATTTCTGACAATGCAGTTGAGATTTTATCAAATGAACGGGATTTTCTAACCTACTTAATGTAGTCGATCATCCAAAGTACCATTCAGAGACTGACTAGTTAGTACAAAACATTTATAATTTTGTGTAACAATAAAAAAAAAATATGACAAACGACGTACGTGGTACTAGGTAGGATAACCCAAGAGATAAGAAGTTATAGTTTCGTGGACATCGATGAAGCCCACTTTTGTGCCGTCTTATTGATAAGAGTTAAAATCCATCGTCAAGATCAATGTCGAGTTATACTAAAAAACACTAATTGTGCTGTCATATCAGCTATACAATATTTCTTTTGACTAGGAGCTGGCCGAACCAGAATCACACATTAGGAAGTGTCCAATTCCAAAATGACTATGTGAAAATTGATAGCCACCCTCGATTATGACCCCCACACTATATTTAAGTCATTTAATCGAAGCTGAGAAATATGTAAATCGACAGATCGAGATCAGAGAAGCAAGAGCAAGAGCAAGAGCAAGAGAATGGAGAAGAGTGAAAAACAGAAGCATTTTGTGCTGGTTCATGGAGCATGCCATGGTGCATGGTGTTGGTACAAATTGGTGACTCCTCTTAGGTCTAAAGGCCACCGAGTCACCGTCCTTGACATGGCAGCTGCTGGTGTTCATCCTAAGCGTTTGGAGGAGCTCACTTCCTTCACCGACTACTGCAACCCATTGCTGGAATTTATGGCGGCTTTGACACCGGACGAGAGGGTGATTCTGGTTGGTCATAGCCTTGGTGGAATTTGCATATCTCTTGCCATGGAAAGGTTCCCTCGGAAAATTGAAGTTGCTGTTTTCGTTACAGCACTCATGCATGGTCCTGAGCTTGACATTCTTGCCACTAATCAAGAGGTGAGGACGTGCAAAAATCATTGAATGCTTGAGAAGTGCTTATAAATGGTTTAATTTATAAATCAGATAGAAATAAGTGGTTCATAAGTCAGTCCCATTAAATGTGTGAATTGAAAATAATTCGGTCAATTATAAATAATTTATAAACATTAGCCAAATGTGGGATGAATCTGATCGTAATAATTGGCGTATGTACAGTACCTAAAACAATTGGATTCTTACATGGATAGCCAATTAACATTCGGAAATGGAGTGGACAAACTTCCTACCTCCCTCGTCTTTGGCCCCAAGTTTTTATCTAGCAAGTTATATCAGCTGTCACCTCCCGAGGTTAGTATGTCAACATGTACACGCAAATCTGGCATCAAATTTACCTCCAAAATTGCGTCACTTTTGTCCTAATTTTTTGAATTCGAGTTAACAGGATTTGGCTCTTGCAACCTTGTTGGTGAGACCAGTAGGTTTCGACCAAGGACCAGAATTTCTGAAAGAACTGGCTCTTTCAAAAGAGAACTATGGTTTGGTTCGACGTGTTTATTTGATTTGTGAAAATGATAATGTTTTAAAGCAAGGATTCCAGAGGTGGATGATTGAAAATAATCCTAGTGATGAGGTGAAAATGATTTCTGGTGCAGATCACATGGCTATGCTCTCTAAACCTCAAGAACTGTGTTTCTGCCTGCAAGAGATAGCAGAAAATTGAATAAAACTATTCCAATTTCTTTCCCTATTTGGTTGTCATGGCCCATATAATTAATTTCCTGGAGGGGGACTTGTACTTGTGCATGAAGGAAAACTGAAATAACATTAGACAATGTATAAATAAGGTCTTGATCCCTGATTGAGCTCACATTATTCTAATTGTCCGATTGTCATGTTGTTTTCGTCGACGAGATTGTTGATTTAGTATTAATATCGATTTCATTGTGCATCTTGTTCTTGTTCTTTTTTTTTTT
>CAIGRN010178673.1:0-17227 GCA_903798345.1 Fraxinus anomala
ATGTAGCTGAAATAAGGAGAAACAAGTGAAAAGGGACCAAAATGAAGAAAACAAAAGTTTAGGGACCAATGTGCAAATACTCTAATAAAGAACTATCTAAAGGTACTAAATTGAAGGGTGACCAATTAATGAGAGAGAGAGAAGACAACTAAGATGATTTTGAAATACATCTCTTCAAATTTGATGGAGTTTGTCTTAATTTTAGGTAAAACATTGAAGTTAGTTGAACCTGCTTCATTTGAGGAAGAAATTAACTGTAAAAATTTTGAGAAATTGAAAAAAGACTATGAAAGAGGTGATCTCATAAAAAATGACATTGGAAAGTTGGTTGAAAAACCAAATAATCAAAAGTTAGTCCATTGTAAATCTTAGCTCAACATCAAAGACTCCATTGGTGATGGTTTTGAAGAAGCCTTGGGTCGATTTTGGACACTTTGAGAGATATTATTCCGCATTGTGGGTTATAATAAATCATTGTAATCTATATTTTATCTCTACATATATGATACATGAGTGTCAACATAGGATGGTGGGGCCGAGCTTGCTCACCCTTGGTAATGCATAAACTACCCAATATGCATGGTGATGCCCAAACTAGTACTTGGGCTAAGATTGGGCTTGTTCAGCCTGGTTATGTTAGTGATTTTTAATAAAAAGATTAATAAATTGAAATATATATGAAAGAAATCTCTCACGTGTCAGGTGGAGTTGGCCGAAGGCGAAAAGATTAAGGGTGTGATTGGTTTGTTGTTTTCAAGCTATTTTTAGTTTTACAAAATATTGAAAACGTATTTTCTTTGATATTCTTAAAACACACTTTGGAAAACAATGATAAATTTATAACATAGAGATCAAAATGCATTTTTGACTTTTTGAATGTTTTCAATAAAAATAAGTTCAAAAATAAAATTGACAAATTCTAATTTTTTTTTTTAAAAAAAATCTAAAGTTCTAAAAAATTAAAATTCTAAAACATAAAAATAATTAACATTTCTAAAAAAATTAAAATTATATTTCCTATATTTTGAACTCAATTTATTATTTATTTTTAGTTTACTTTTATAATTTTTCAATATAACAAATCAAATGTGTTTTTAGCAATTATAAAATAAATCCTCAAAACGGATAATTAAAAGTAAACTTAAAACTGAAAATTGAAATATAAATCAAATGGGCACTAACCTTCTACTTTGTTGGGATTTAACTTAAAAACGTAAACACGACACTTTGTTGTAATCTATATCATAATTTTATTGGCATTTAGATTTATATTCATCACTTTTATTGTTGCCTAATAGCAATTATTTTATACGTGATAGTATGGACATGTATTAAGTTTGGGTTTTGCTATGTGTGACATCCCGGTGTACAACTCCGCTCACAAATCATGATTTTTTATTGGCCGTTGGCCCTTCCTATTGTGAGAGGGGTGTGCACCGATGTGTCAAATAGCAAAACTCATTAAGTTTTCAATTCATTTAAATAATATTTAAATTGTTTGACTATTTTCTCATAAGGAAAATAAGAAATCTAATCTATTACCTAATTCGCCAAGGCGAATGGGAAAAATATTCAAAGAAACCTCTACTAATCGAATAATTTTGTTATGCTTAGTGATACTATCAAAAATCTGCACCTGCTTGATCTCGAACTCGATACTTGAATTACATACGAACATATCTTCAATACCTGAAACAAAGACGTCGAGGTATGTTATCGTCGCCCCTCCGATACTTTAGTCAGAGAGAGAATTGATGGAAAAGATTGTATGCTGGAAATTGTTTTAAAAAATGTACCTGAATAGTAACATTGGTCCTGTATTTATAGATGTTAGTGATAGGGTCCTGAAAGGATCCAAACACCTGTAATCTTTATCCTCATCATAAAAGGTATTTGTGACATATTCAAAGTGTTCTGTTTGAGTTTAAACCAAACTGTGGTAGGTAAGTAGTTTGGATAAGGGTGAAGTCATGGAGGGTCATAATCAAAATAGGATTAGTGTTTCTAGAATGTATGAGATAAGGTCAAGGAGACCGCACAAAAGCTCATGTAACCTGACCTCAACAAGTACCCCGACCTTGGAACTAGCATAATTGGGATAGGTTGAGTTCAGGACAAGTAGCTCGAGCTCGGGGCTATCGATATTTTTCCACATCACAGGCCCCTGTGCATCCAAGTCGTAGCTAAAAGTTACATGCTCGAGCTCCGAAGTGAGATGCAAAGAGGTACATTGCTCGATCTGGGTTTATTTTGTGATGTTAATGATAGCTTAATGTTTTATCTTGCATTTCGTTGTGAATTATATTCATTCTTTTAAAACATACTGAGCTCGAGATTGAGCTCTAACTTTGATATCAAAGCTCAAGTTCTTATTTGATTATAAATATGTACCATGCATTGTTTTAGCGTATTACTTTGCCTGTATTTTGTACAACAAGTTTAAGTCTTTGTTCGATTTGCAATTTGTATGTAGCTCGAGCATTTTACTTAACCAGTTTTTTGGCCAACAAGCTTAAGTTCTTGTTCGATGTGTAGCTCGAACATTTTAGTTGACCATTTTTTTGGCCAACAAGCTCGAATTCTTGTTCGATATATAATTTATATGTAGTTCGAGCATTTTACTTGACATTTTTTTGGCCAACAAACTCGAGTTCTTCGCTCAATATGTAATCTATATGTAACTCGAGCATTTTACTTGACTAATTTTTTGGCCAACAAGCTCGAGTTCTTCGTTCAATATGTAATCTATATGTAACTCGAGCATTTTACTTGACCATTTTTTTGGTCAACAAGCTCAAGTTCTTTTCGATGTGTAGCTCGAGCATTTTACTTGACCAATTTTTTAGCCAACAAGCTCGAGTTCTTTGTTCAGTATGTAATCTATATGTAGCTCGATCATTTTACTTGACCAGTTTTTTAGCCAACAAGCTCGAGTTCTTTGTTCAATATGTAATCGATGTGTAGCTCGAGCATTTTACTTGACCAGTTTTTTGGCCAACAAGCTCGAGTTCTTGTTCAATATGTAATCTATATATAGTTTGAGCATGTTACTTGACCAGTTTTTTGGCCAGCAAGCTCGAGTTCTTTGTTCAATATGTAATCTATATATAGCTCGGGCTTTTTTATTTACTCGAATCTTAAAGCTTATTCACGGATGGTGTGCACCAGCTCGAGCTCGACCTCGTCATAATTTGATAGTGGGAAATATTAAGGTCGGGTCACAAGGACCTCCAGCACTAGAGTGTGTATATGTGTGTGTGTGTGTGTGTGCGCGGGCGTACATACTCATGCAAGGTAGGTTTGTTAGCTGCATGCGCTGAGCACGGTCTTATGCTAACTAGATATATTAGCTACATGCATGCAGCACGACATTACGCTAAGTAGAAGTATTAGCTACATGCATGGAGCACGACCTTACGCTAAGTAGAAGTATTAACTGCATAAGCGGAGCACGGCCTTACGCTAAGTAGAAGTATTAGCTGTAGCGCGGAGCACGACCTTATGCTAAGTAGAATTAAACGCTAAATAGAGTTGTTCGGGGCAAGTTTTTAATTGTTAAAATGTCTATAAAATAACATAAATGTACATGGGCCTGTACGCTTTTGAAAGGAAAACAACCTAAGGGCATACAAGCCCGAGCTAAAAAATACCAAAAAAATTTAAACCTAACATAATGCAAACTGAAAAAAGAAAGGAAAAAACTAAGGAGCTGTTCTCTTTGTGTTTCAGTTTTGTATTTTGAGTTTTGAATTTATTTTTAGTTTTGTATTTTGGGTGTTCATTTTGAGATTGTTGAAAATATATTCTTTTTAGTATTTTGAAAAATTGTTTTGAAAATATCCAAAACGTATTTTGGAAATTTTGGCTTGATTATAATTGAAAATACTAAAAACGACAAATTTGTCGTATTGGATTTTTTTTTTTGTAAATTTTTAACTTGATTTCAAAAAAGTATTTTCGAAAATAGGAAAGAGAACACGTTTTCACTATTTTGAAAAATCGAAAACAAAAAACGGCTTGAAAATTGTAAAGAGAACATGCCCTAAGTAATCTAGATACCTGGGAGCGTAACCAGCTATTTATAATAAATTTTGAGGTTGTCAGCATTCCAAGGCCTTGGGAGAGGTCTCCCCGAGGTGGTTGTCCCGTCGTATTCCTTTACCCCGAGGATATTTAAATCTGTCTGGCAGAGGGTATGACAATACTTTAGGGGTAAATGGGGTGTTAGGGGTGAATACCATTGTCGCCTGAGTATTCTGAAGCATACCACCGCGATCCCATCATGAATGATCTTGGCAATTTCATTGAAATCCATAGTGACTGATCTCGAGCTCGAGGTCATGCGAGGTACCCTTGAGGTTCCGGCATCACCCATGCCCGGAACGTGAGGATAAGCTCTAGTTCGAGCATCTGCCATTAAACCATCCTGTGATGCTAGTACTAGATGCGGATTTCTTTGACTCTGCAACAGAGTTAACGCGATAACTTGTTGGCGGAGCTCCTCGAAAGCTCCGATAGTAACGACGGCTAGTTGGGATATTGGTATTTCTGATGATTCTTCTTGGGAGGTGGGAGGGTCTTCAGCGGGTGGATGTGGAATGGATGAACTTGCTGCAGGAAGACCTAAACGCGTATTAACAATGGCTTTTGGCAGCGTTTCCAACTGTCGGCATCAATGATCCTACAAAAAACATGCACCTGCTTGATCTCGAACTGGATGCTTGAATTACGCGTGAACAGATTTTCAATACCTGAAACAAAGATGTCGAGGTGTGTCATCGTCGCCTCTCCGGTGCTTTAAGAGAGAGAATTGAGGGGAAAGACTGTATGCTGGAAATTGTGTAAAAAAAAATACCTTAATAGTGAACATTGGTCCTATATTTATAGATGTTTGTGATAGAATCATGAAAGAATTCAAACACCTGTAATCCTTATCCTCATCATTAAAGGTGTTTGTGTCATATTTAAAGTGTTCTATTTGAGTTTAAATCAAACTGTGGTAGGTAAGTAGTTTGGATAAGGGTGAAAGTCATGGAGAGTCATAATCAAACTAGGATTAATGTTTCTAGAAAGTACGAGATAAGGTCAAGTAGACCGCACAAAAGCTCATGTAGCCCGACCTCAACAAGTACCCTGACCTAGACATAGAACCCGACATTGAAACTAGAATAATTGGAGTAGGTTGAGTTCCGGACAAGCAATTCGAGCTTAGGGCTATCAAAATTTTTCCGCATCACTTAGGATTTTATAAAATCATCACAAATGATTTGAATTGAATACACATAAAAAAATCGTGAAAACGGGACCTTGTACATCCGTACCTATTTTTCAACAATTAGATTATTAAAAAAAATCATTTCAAAAATTCCAATTAAATTGATTCTTAAACCTTGACTGATAATTATATCCATTAATAATTCGATAATGACTGCTAAAAAATTTCTGACCTAGTAAGTACAAAACCATGGAATTGAATAAATGCAAAATGTCAATTCACTGCAAAAGATATTATCCCATGTCACAAAATTTTGCTACGTGAAAATGAATAAATACAACATTGAGTGTGACCATAATTAGGGCCCACCTGCCCATTTTATTTTGTTTTGGTCACTGACTTTGTGGCTGAGCACCGTAGTTTATGTAAAGCGAGGAAAATGACATTGAAAATTACGTGTATGTTAGTGCAATTAAGCTCCTGTTAAAAATTAATTAAATATATTATCAAAAAGTTTATAAGAATTGTGAGTTCGATAATACGTGCAGTTAAAGTTAAGGGAAAAAAAATCATAAATCAGATTTTAAGTTTCACAAATCCAAAAATCAGGTTTTAAGTTTCACAAATGCAAAAATCAGGTATTTATTTATTAATCAAAAATATTTTTATTAATTAAATATAATAATTTATAATTAATTGTCACATATACATTATTATAGGTCACAANCAAAAATCAGGTATTTATTTATTAATCAAAAATATTTTTATTAATTAAATATAATAATATATAATTATTGGTCACATATACATAATTATAGGTCACAACTTTTATTGGTCATATATTTTCAAATTAATTGGTCACAGATTATTTCGATATTACAAATCAAAAATTTTATAGGTCACAATTTATTTTATTGGTTAGAAATCAAAAAGTTTATAAGTCATAGTTTATCTATCGATCACATATTTTCAATTTTTTGGTCACATATTCTCAACCTTTAAGGTCACGGTTTAACAGATAGTCACATAGAATCAAATAGTTGGTCACATACACCAAAAAACAACTCGTGATTCTGATTCACTTCCAATACTTGATCACAAATCAATCAAATAGTTGTCACAAACACTCTTCATCCCGTCGCCACTGCCACAACTACCACCGACAATAACAACACAACATCACCACCTTATCACTATCACCACCACCATCAAACCAGATCCGAATCAACCAACCCACCACACACCACATCTGCTCCACAACTGGTCAAACATCATGCATCGGTAGTGCTACCACCACGCCGCCGATACCACCGCATCCAACCACATACTATCACCACCACCACCAACCAGATCTGAACCCACCACACACTCCACTCCGCCACAGCGCGCGCGCGCACACACACCCAACGTCGTGACGCTGTAAATGACAGATTTGATGACCACCACCACACCCCGACGAAACACACTATCACCACCACCAATCAGATCTGATGACCACCACTGCACACACACCCAGCACTCGTCAGCGTCGCGAACGCTGTGAACAGTAGCATCGACGCTACCGTTCACAGGCCGAGGGAGAGTGGGGGAGGGAAAGGAGAGACGAGGGAGAGAGGAGAAGAAGAAGAGAGAGATGAGGGAGAAGGGAGAAGACGAGAGGGAGAAGGGATAAATTGATAAATTAGGGTTATGGATATTATGTTTAATCATATTATTACATTAATTAAAATAAAAAAATTTTACCTGATTTTTGAATAATTAAACTTTAAGCCTGATTTTTTAAAATCAATCTTTAAACACCTGGATTTGTGTAATTTCCACTAAAGTTAATTGTCGAATTTCTTAAATTTTATTCAATTTGTTTTAACTAAATTAAAGAGGGGCTAAATAGACTAAACAGAATAACTAATAAATTATATTGTAATGTTAAAATTATATTAATGTAAATTTAATAATGTAATTTGTGATTATATTAAGTAAGAGTGGGTCATTTGGCAATTTACAGGCAACACAATTATTTTCTTAGTCCCTGTTTGTTTCACATTATTTTGTACATGAAAATGAAATTTTTAACCTTTTTTTTTTTTCAAAAAGTGGGTCCCATTATGAGACAAGATAGTCAAAAATTACAGCTGATTCATTTTGCAACGGTAAAAAAATTTCTAATAATGTGAAATAAACAGGGGCTTAGTTTAATTAAAAGGTCATAAATTATGTAATAATGCTATTGTATAGAAGCTCTATGATAACAAATAATAATAGTAAATTAAATAAATAAAATAATTGGTAAATGGTAATTGATAATTGAGTTTGTGTGAAACCGAAACAGACCTCGAAAATAATAGCACGCAAATTTGGACTTTTGAACATTACTCCAGTCAACTTCTTTCCGTAGACATTTTTAATTGTAATGTTAATTTTATTTTTAAAGACAACATCAGCCCCACCAATCCCCAAAGGTCTTTCTTTTCCAAACTCTTACCACCGTCATTTCCAACTCTCAACTTTGAAAAAACGAGATCAAATTAATAGTTTTTTTTTTTTTTGTTTTTTTCATGTAATGATGTAACATGGGTGACAACAATGTTCACTAGATTAAGGTCATTTTATGAATAGCCTCATTTTATGAATAGTCATTGTCTTATGCTTGAGAAAAATAATCCAATATACACGTGAAGAGGGTGCATAAAAAAATATTAATGAATAAATGAGCTTGTTCTTTTAAGAAATGTTTCAAATTTCAATGTCCTTAATCTTGTCTCTACAATCGCCTCCCTCATTTTGGACACCATTACATCTTCTCAATTTTTTGTCGTTTCAGTTAATTATTAATATCGTCTCACTTCATAGAAGAAAAGAGAAGAATCAGAACGACAAGGAAAGGTAAGATGAAAAATTCATTTAGGGGGCAATTTGATTAATACAATATTATTGAATTTAGGTTTGAAATAATTAACCAAAAATAGAGGGAGATCAAGTGTCCATTAGAAGATCTCAATGGATTAAGTTCCAAAAGTGGGCTTCTGGTGTCATTATTATTAATTAAAAGAAATATGAATGTGTATTTAAGAGAATAGAGTTATTTCACAAAGTAACCCTTCGAAAAAGATGCCACCATATTCCCCTTTGTTTCGGGCGAAAACATTGTTTTCAATTTCAAAGTTAACCATTATCTTCTCGAGATTGAACTCTCCCCGTGATTGTCCATGCATGTAGTTTTTAACTCCAAACTAGTATGTACTAGCTTTATATGTTTCCCACATCGTTGATAAAGTTCGGAAATGAAACCGTTAGCACATTTAATGGTGGGTTACGGTCTTAAATGCTTTTAGATTTTTAAACAGACATTGTCTTTTTTACAACAATAAATCTGCCAGAAACTGGCCAGAAGACTCACATGGGGGTGGGCCCCATGTGAGTAAAATATTGAAAAAATAATAATACACATCCCCTGCTGTGAGTGTTCTGACCAATTTCTGGTAGAATTGCTTCTGTAAGAGAAGCAGAGTTCTTTTTACAATGAATGATTTACATGGTTGTCAAAGACTTTGAATGAAAAAAAAAATACACAAAAAAGATACCAAATGTCATTAGTTTTTATGGTACATGACCTCTTTTTGAGTGACGTACCCTTTTGGAGTACTTAGAGCATCTCCAGTACAACAATGTACATCATCGTGCTGATAATAAGGCAAATGGGAATGGATATAAGAATGCCCAATTCAAATGTTGATTGCATTAATTGTGGATCTCATGTACAAAAAAAAAGGATGTAAAGAAAGAGTGAAGATAAATTATTAAAAATTAAATGGGTCCATCCTCCTATGAAAACGAGTCATAGAAAATAAGTGGAGTATGTCTTCCTTTCCATGTGAGCATTTTATTGAAAAACGATGAAGAAGTTGAACTGGAAGACCACATCAGCAGCCATGTTTTGGTTCTCTGCACCACTCAGTTGTAAATATTCCTTTAGTTATAGGTGTGATAATTGTATATATATACGGTTCATTACACACATTTCAAGGTGTGAGAAATATACAATACAAATTCTCTCAAATTGTGCCTCAAATATATCCTCCAAATCAATTATATTTGAAGTTATTTTTAATTTGCAATTCCTGAAATGGTATCAGAGCATGAAATGGAGGAATCAAATGCTGGCAATGCAAGTCCAGGCCAAGCACAAAATGAAAATGCAAATGCAAATCAAACTGGTAGCTCAAACATTGTTTGTCATGATCTTACTCAACCAAGCAGCCCATACTTCATTGGAAACAATGATGGTACTGGTGCTGTTTTAGTTACTCAAACACTAGATGCCAGCAACTATTACTTGTGGGCTCGATCCATGAAACGGGCACTACGCATCAAAAACAAATTGGGATTTATAGATGGAAGCATATGTGAGCTAGAAGATCCAAATGATCCAATCGTGGAACATTGGTTGCGGTGCAATGATATTGTCATCACCTGGATGCAGAATACAATGGCTGTGGACATAAAATACAGCACCACCTATGCTTAAACAGCTCACCAGCTTTGGATTGAGCTAGAGCAGCGGTTTGCACAGCAAAATGCACCTAGGATCTTCGAGGTTAAATAGGCGATAACCATGCTACTGCAAAATCAAGACCCTGTGAATGTCTATTTCTCCAAACTTAAGGCACTACTAGATGAACTGATGAACTATGAGGTGATACCTAGCTGCAACTGTGGAGGTTTGAAAATTGTAGTCCAAAATCAGCAAAGGGGCTGGGTGATGAAATTCCTGATGGAGCTCAATGATTCTTATAAAAGAATCAAGGCACAAGTCCTACTGATCAAGCCCTTTCCAAGCTTAAACGAGGTCTATTCAATCATACAGCAGGAGGAAAAGAGGAGAGAAATTTCAACTGAAGAAGGTGGACCTGAACCTATGGCTCTTGTCTCCAAGAGAAGCTATAGAGAAGGTGGGAAATAAAATTTCCCAGCACAAAGAAGAGACGGTTATTATTGCACCTTCTGCAAAATTTCAGGACATTCCATTGAAAGATGCTTCAAGGCTAATCCAGCCAAATCAGTATGCTCTTATTGTAAAGTTCCTGGCCATACTGCTGATAAGTATTTTAAACTGCACGGATACCCACCTGGCCAGAAGTTTGAAGGGAAGGCAAGACCACTAGTAAATCAGTCCATTGCATCCATGCTTGCTACACAGGAAGTGGTGAATCCTAAGTCTCAGGTGTCATTAAGTCAGGAACAATACTCCCAGCTCATGGCACTTCTCAAACCAACCACAGAACCCCAATACCCTTCATACTCAGTGAACAATGTTCAGTGTACTGGAACTCCCTCATCATCTGATGAAAACATACACCAACTTTCTGGTACATCCTTATGTATGTCTGTTTTAGAATCAAAGTTTTCTAACATTTCAGAAGTTCCCTGGATCCTAGACATAGGAGCTACTGACCATATGATTTGTTCGATCTCATTGTTTTCCTCCATTCAAGCACAAGTCTCCTATTCAGTAGCCTTGCCAAATGGTAACAAGGTTCCTGTCACACATATAGGGACAGTAAATGTCACAGAAACTCTAACACTTCATGATGTTCTTTGTGTGCCCAACTTCTCATACAATCTGATTTCTGCCAAGAAATTGACTCAAACCATTAACTGCTGTCTAATTTTCTTCTCTCAATTTTGTTATATCCAGGACCTTTCAGTTTGGAAGATGATTGGCATGGGTGAAGTCAAGGAGGGACTCTATCATATGAAGCTTAAAATAATCTCTCCTTCAGCTCTTATGGATCATTCCACCAGTTTAAACAATAAGCTTTTTACTTATGTTTCAGCTTCAGTAACTAATGACACTGTTTGAAAACTACAAACCGTAATATGATTAGGGCACCCCTCTTATTCTATTTCCAATGTTGATGGTGATGTTCAATTTTCAAAAACTTCCAACAATAAACACTGTTCTATATGCCCTCTAGCTAAGTTACACAAACTTTCATTCCCTGTAAGCACACACAAAGCTAAAAGATGCTTCGAATTAATACATTGTGATATCTGGGGGCCCTGCAATGAAACTGGAAGTGATGGATCCAAGTATTTCTTGACCATCGTGGATGATTTCAGTAGAAGTACTTGGGCATACACGTTAAAGCTGGATGATTTCAGTAGAAGTACTTGGGTATACATGTTAAAGCTAAAATCTGAAGCCACTGTTGCACTTCAAAAATTTTGTACTTTAGTAGAAACTCAATTTGAAACCAAGGTTAAAGTCATTCGAACTGACAACTCAATATGAGAGACTTCTATCTTAAAAGGAAGATCATACATCATAGAACCTGTGTTGAAATACCACAACAGAATGCTGTAGTTGAGAGGAAATACCAGGATATTCTCAATATAGCTAGGGCCTTAAGATTTCAAAGTGGAATTCCTCTCAAATACTGGAACTACTGTGTCCTAACTGTTGTTTACCTCATTAATAGGACACCATCTCACATTTTAAATAACAAAAGCCCTTATCAAATTCTTTTTGACGAAAAGCCAGAATACTTGCAGCTCAAACCTTTTGGTGTCAAAGGATATACCCAACTGGATGTTGAAACTAAGAAGATAATTGTGTCCAGGAATGTAGCTTTCTATGAAAATATTTTTCCTTTTAAAATTGAAAATTGTACTAGCAAAAATCAAGTGCAACTCAATCAAAATAATGACACTTCCTCAAAATCCTATTTTTCATAATGAAATTAACCTAGCCACACCAACACAAAATGTCAGCTATGCTTCACCAAAATTTGAATCCCAGAGCACAGAGTCTTTAGAAAATGCTCCACAAACTCTTGACCACAATGAGCCTCAACTAGAACCTACAGATGAGACCTATAATGTTCCTGATCTACCATCAGACACCATTCCTGCCACTCACTTGCCCCGTAGGTCTATTAGAATTCGAAAAGCACCAACTCACCTGCAGGACTTCATATGTCAGCAAGCTTCTTGCCTTCACCCATCTCAAGAGTTAAACAAAATGAAGGGACTGAACTCCACAGGTAAGCAATATCCTCTTAACGCTGCTATTTCATATGAAAAATTGTCAATCACATATAAAACCTTTCTCAACTTTCTCACATCACAATCTAAACCTAGAGACTATCAAGAAGCTAAAGACTCACCTGAATGGTGTGTTGCCATGAGAAATGAGATTAAAGCACTTGAGATTAATGACACCTGGGATCTTGTGGTTTTACCCCTGACAAAAAGGTAATAGGGTGCAAATGGGTGTACAAAATCAAGTTTAATGCTGATGGAAGCATAGAGAGGTTTAAAGCAAGGTTAGTTGCTAAAGGGTATACACAGCATGATGGATTTGATTATCACGAAACATTTTCACCCGTGGCTAAGCTTGTCACCATCAGGACCTTGCTGGCTTTGGCTGCAATAAAGGGTTGGAGTCTCTTTCAATTTGATGTCAATAACGCCTTTCTGCACGGGGATTTAGAAGAAGAGGTATATTTGGAACTTCCCCCAGGCTACTCAAACAATGACAGGAAGAAAGTTTGTAAGCTCAAGAAGAGTCTATACGGGTTAAAACAGGCATCACGCCAATGGTATTCTAAGCTCTCTAAATTTATCATTGAGCTAGGATACGTCCAATCCAAGGCAGACTATAGTCTGTTCACTAAAGGGTCTAAAAACTCTTTTACTGCCATTTTGATATATGTTGATGATATAATTGTTGCAGGAAATTGTGTTGACACAATTAACTATATTAAAAGCTGTCTTCATGACAAATTTAAAATTAAAGACCTTGGAAAATTGAAGTACTTCCTTGGCATAGAAGTGGCCAGGTCTGCACAGGGTATCCACATATGCCAACGTAAGTATGCCCTTGATATACTAAGTGATCAGGAACAATTGGCTCAGTACCAGCTAGGATCCCTTTGGATCAAAATGGGAAATTGACTAAAGATGAAGGAGAACTTCTCCCTGATCCAGCGCTTTACAAGAGACTGATTGGCCTATTGTTGTACTTAACCATTACCAGGCCAGAAATTTCATACTCAGTCCAATTGTTAAGTCAGTTTATGTGTACCCCTCGACTACCACATTTGCATGCAGTACACAAGGTTCTAAGGTATATTAAGAGGGCCCAGGACAAGGTTTATTCTATTCAGCAAATTCAAAAGAACAACTCCACGGATATTGTGATTCCGACTCGGGAGCATGTCCTGAAACCAGAAGATCAGTAAGTGGATATTGTGTCTTCATTGGAGAGTCATTAGTATCTTGGAAATTCAAGAAGCAGCACGTTGTTTCCAGGTCTTCTTCAGAAGTAGAATATAGAGCCATGGCCAATCAATGTTGTGAATTAAAATGGTTTCGATACCTACTTAAAGATTTGAGAATAGATCATCCTTAAGCTGCTTTCATGTACTGTGATAATAAATTTGCAATACACATTGCTACAAATCCGATTTTCCACGAAAGAACCAAACACATAGAGCTTGATTGTCACCTAATACGAGATAAAATACAAGAGGGAAGCATTATCACAAGACATGTGCCCAGCAGATCACAGACGGCAGACATTCTCACCAAGGCCTTGAGTTCTCAAAGTTTTTATTCATGTATGAACAAGATGGGAGTCATGGACATATACTCTCCATCTTGCGGGAGGCTATTGAAAAACGATGAAGAAGTTGAACTGGAAGACCACATCAGCAGCCAATACAGTCAGTAAGGAATACATTAGCAGCATCCTAAATCGATTCTAAAAGAAGGCATGGAAGGATCTAGTAGCTAAATCAGTTTTGCCACCTCATCATTTTCTGTTTTTCTGTTTTGGTTCTCTGCACCACTCAACTGTAAATATTCCTTTAGTTATAGGTGTGATAATTGTATATATATACGGTTCATTATACACATTTCAAGGTGTGAGAAATATNCTGTTTTGGTTCTCTGCACCACTCAACTGTAAATATTCCTTTAGTTATAGGTGTGATAATTGTATATATATACGGTTCATTATACACATTTCAAGGTGTGAGAAATATACAATACAAATTCTCTCAAATTGTGCCTCAAATATATCCTCCAAATCAATTATATTTGAAGTTATTTTTAATTTGCAATTCCTAAAACATTTCGAAGTGATATGACACTTTTTAATGTAATCTACATTCTAAATATAGATGCTCTTATAGTATCATCAAGAGATTATTTAAATATAAGATACTCTTTATTTTCAAAAGCTAATTTCTAAAATTATATTTCAAGAGACTCTTTAAATTAACATTTTAGTTTAGAAAGTAAATTTCACTCTCCAATTTTAGAAAGTCAAACTCACCCTCTATAATTAATTGCATTCAAAGTATTTCAATTTTTATGGAGGAAATTTTTATGGAGAAAAACAATAAAGATGTTTTAGTAATAATAAAGTTAAGTGTTAAAAATAAAGAGTCTCTTGGAGATGCTCTTATAATTTAAAAGGTTAGGAATTACGGATCAAGAACTATGGAGCATAGGCATCCTAAAAGGTGGTGGACGCGTGCCTTAGTTCACTCAAGCCGAATGACAAGAATGGAAGCTTTTGATCCAATTGTTGAACTCACAAATACCGGTTAAAAATTTAAATGACTATTGAACTTTACACAATTTTTTTCATTGACCATTAAACTATAAAGCTTTTCAAATGGTCACCGAGCTAATTAAATTGTAATCACGTTGACTATTAGACTTTAAAATTTTTCGAATGATCACCAAACTAATCAAGTCGTTATTTCATTCATCACTAAATATCTCACCATTAGAAAATTTGAGGACTCTCGGACATGATAACTAAAATGTCGATATGGCACATTTATCGTTAGGTGACAAATCACCCAAAAATGCTTTAAAAAAATTGAATTTTAACTTTTTGATTGTTTTCTTTTATTTATCTTTAGTTTCATTTAATGATATTTTTATTGCTTTTTCCCGTTAATTGAAGTTTTTATAAGCATGTTTTTAGCTAATTTGTCATCAACTTACGATAATAATATACGTCAGCATTTCTATTTGTCACCTCAAATTTTCTAACGATAAGTTATTGATTGATGGATGGAAGAAATGATTTGATTTTTTTATGATTATCCTTTTTTTTTTAATTTAATGAGCAATGAAATAATGATTTGATAAACTCGATGACTATTTGAATTTTTTTTTAATTTAATGGCCAATAAAAAAATATTTTACAAAGTTTAATAATCATGTAAATTTTTAACCAGACAAAGACAAAAGTTTGCCATACTAATTTTTGTCATTCTATTATTGTTTGATAAAATAATATTTTGTATCAATGTTCCAAAAAATGTAAAGCTGGATAGGCATAGAGGCCAAAAATTTCAAATTTTACGAGCCTAGATGAGTTTAGGCGAGATCTAGGCGTAAAAAAATGTTTTCTTATTTTTAATATATATTTTAATTTATAATCATTTACAAATTATGTAATAAAACAATTAAAATTATAAAATACTATATTTACTTAATAATTATTACAAATTTCAATCATATAACTTTTAAGTTTTCAAAATACAAAAACTAAACTATTTTTTATAGTTTCAAGTTTTAACTGACAAGTCCTACTTGAAATTTTCTAACATTTTTTTCATTTTCGACTTTTATATAGATAAGTCATTTAAAAACTTGAAACTAAAGTCAAAATGTTTTTTTAAAAAAGATAAAAAAAAATCAATAAAGTGCCACTAGACGCTTATTATTATTGTGTGGCGTTTTGTCCAAACCCCATGTCTAGATGGCGTCTAGACGCCGTTTAGGCCGGACTTTTAGAACAGTGCTTTATATACAATGTAAATTGTATAAGGATGGCGTCTAGTGTTACCTACTTGATGGTTGCAAGTGTTAAAATGGCTAAGACAGGGCAACTTCTTACTCTCATGTCGAAATCATGTTCGAGATGTACTTGGTCTAGTGCACTTTTTGGAACATTTTGTGCAAGGCAGCATTGTCAGTAATCGTTCGACGGTAATGGATTGGTAGTGCATGGACGAAGGCATGGCACATGTTTAGCCGGCATGAAAGTCATTTAGTGGAGTTGGCTTTCGATCGAATGCAACTTATATTTGGGGCATGCTGAAAATCATTTGGTGGAAGTGTTCAAAGCTAGTTGGACGGATTTCACTAAGGCGGTTAATTTCAATAGTTATATGTCAAGGATTTGATAAGTGCAAGGCAGTTTTTGCAGGTAGGTTGGTTACTTGTCATGTTGGGGTAGTTTTTTTGGTGGAAAAAATTTGAAATTTGGCCTTAATGGTTGGGAGTGTCAACTATACAAATTTTATATAAACTCTTAAAGCATGAGGCACAAGGTGTAGAGTGCATTGTTGTATTCTTTGCTTAATTTTGTGAGTTGTCTTTTATTGCAATAATAAAAGTTGGGAAGGTGTTGTATTTCGTGTGTTCGTTTCCATATTCTTTCCCTTTCATACAATGTTGCGATTCTTCGTTGAAAAAAGAAATTTGAGTGCATTTGAAGGCAGACTGAGTTCGAAACTTAGAGCCATATAGGGAAAAATTACTACAAAAAATCGACCTTATAACAACTAGTATTAGAGCACAGTTAAAACAGATTTTCTATGAAGAATTGCAGACCAAATCTTCAAGATGGGGTTGGAATGCTCGAAGATTTCATTGGTGGACCTATGAGTGACAAAGCATTAAGTATTGCAGCACAGACACACAATCATCGAGTTTTCCATGCTGAGTTGGGTGCCCAATTCGATGCTTTTATGAAAGACATGAATGAAAAATAGACATCGATGATGAGTGATATGATGTTGCTCGCGGATAACATGAAAGTTTTGATGGTTTCGAAAGTGACCTCACTTTGGTGAAACGAGTTGTTACCAACCCTCCTGCTGTACGAGATTCTTCGAGTTCTTCCTGTAAGTGTTATGCCCTATGTCCAATCAACTTGGGACATAAACACTTTAAATATATATATAATAGATATATTTTAAT
>CAIGRN010178679.1:0-15170 GCA_903798345.1 Fraxinus anomala
TTTTTTTTTTTTTTTTTGATATATGCTTTTAGTTTTGATTGTTTGTGTATGTTTATCATTTTACTAATATATAAATTTTTCATGTCAATTGCATGTAACTTTTTTACAGTAAAATTGAACCAAAATGTTTAGTAAGGATATACTATTACTACAAAAATGAAATGTTCATGACCCAAATTCCAGATATTTCAGTAGGAGACCTCCTAAAGTGCACATTTAATTGAGGAAACGAATAACAAGAAATTGTGAACCGTACTATTTAAGGTTTAAAAGGGGCACTTGCCAGTGCAAATTAGAGCATGCTAAACTAGGGGTTTTTTTTTAAAGTAAAACTTGTTTTTTATGAACTTTTTGTTATCACTCACTAAACATATTTGAATGCTACCTTTTCTCTTTTTCCTTACTTTTAGATAGACGAGTTGTACGTTTAAAGTAACTAACTTACAATCAATTAACTAACTTGCTTATCTTCAACTTTAATCAATAACATATCATATTAATTTATTTTAATACTTACTTATTTACTTATAATTTGTGAGTCTATAAGCCTATAACACCCTCTAATCAGATGTCTTAATTAATTTCCATTTTTAGCTCAAAAAGTGTTAATAAATGACTTTATTGTGCTACTAAAACTCGTAATATAGGTTGGGGGGCCTATATAGGGCACCAAGTGGCTCCCCTGGTTGTACATGGCAACCAGCAAAAGCCGGTAATATAACAAATTCCCACCTAGGGATGTCAACGAGCAGGTTCCCACCTAGAGATGTTAACGAGTAGGCTCACGAGTCGAAACTCAAGACTCGGGCTCGGTTCGAGTAAAAAATGTCGAGCCGGCTCACGAATTTTTTGCTTTATTTATTTATTATTTTTATAAATAATAGGCAGTGTGCTGCATGTGTTCTACTGTCAGGCTAGCTTTTTAATTTAATTTAATTTATTTATTTCTTTTTTTAAATAGTACTGCCTACAATTAATTTAATTTAATTTAATTTTTTTTAGTTTCGGTTCGTCACGGGCCAAAAATGGCTCTGTGACTTGACGAGTCACAGGGTAGGCTCGAACTTTTCTCGAACCGAGCCACTAACCGTCTGAATCAATAAGCCAAATTGATACCACTATCCCCACTTATAAGGGGGCACCACTAATTGTACATCCCCCATAATATATTTGTTTTGTTGATCTTTCTCAAACTACTACTACTTTGATTGAGCTACATTTGTTGTTGCTTTCATTTCGCAGGTCATTTCAAAGGATTTGTTTGGGGTTCTGAAAGAACAACGTGGAGCAAATTTAACATCTTTTATATCAGAAAAGATTACCATTGTACCCGGTGACATTACTTGTGAAACCTTGGGAATTAATGATTTGAATCTGTCACTCGAAATTTCCACTGAGGTAGATGTCGTGATTAATCTAGCTGCAACTACTAACTTTGATGAAAGGTACGAAAAATTAATTCTCACAGTCCAAATCACAAAATCTCGTCCTTATTTAGTGAAAATTAAAATTAATTTTAATCAAAATCAACAATTAATTTAAACCTCGTATTTTATAAACTTGTAATTTTTTTATTACACATTTCAACAACTTTTATTATAATTATAATTTTAATTTAATCACTCTTAAATGATTATTTGACTTGTCTACCTACTTAATTAAAGTTACGTTCAACATGCTTAAACAGATATGATGTTGCACTGGGAATCAATACTCTTGGACCTATGCATGTTTTGAACTTTGCTAAAAAATGTGGTAAATTGAAGGTGCTTCTTCACGTATCAACTGGTTAGTATATTATTTTATTTTATATATTTTAACTTTTAAACTTGCTCTTTGATCGGTGTAGGTTTTGACAATAATTATTTCATGTTTTTGTTGTTAACAAAAAAATGCATAGTATAACGATTAACACCTTACCTAATCTAAAATAAAGCCTGCCAAGTTACGTCAGGAAATAAAAGAACCCAAGAATAAGTAAATGATAATAAAAACTAGTGTAGCTCCTTTTGTTTTAATCGAACCATTACAAAGATAAAAGAAAATTATTGTTTGAAAATAACTTAGTCCGTGTTTGACTCTCTCTCTCTCTCTCTCTTATACTCATTTTTAACTATACATTCACGTACTAAATATTTTACACGTAAATTTAAAGCTCCATCTTTCTAATCTCATATTCTTCAAAAAATCACTATTCAAAACAAAATAATGATATTTATCATCTTGATGATAAATCATCAGTGATGTAACAGTTTATGCGAAATAACGAGATTTGATAATTCAATTTATATGAGAGATGGAGGGACGAGAGAGAAAAAATTTGATGATTAATGAATGTCACGTCACCGATGATTTATCATCATGATGATAACTAAAATTACTCTTTAAAACGTCATTTTCCTCCACTTTTTCTTTATAATGGCCATCAAACAGGGGCTTAGGAGTTAGACCTGAGCTGTCATGGACATAATATGAAATACGTGTTTGGAAGGGAACCCAACCTAACCTCCATGGACAAAGGAACATGAAACTAACTGTCTATTAAATATATATTCAAACAAAAGGGACGCCAATATATGCATTCAATACTCAATAGCATTACATATGCACTACTGAGTGGAGTTTAATTAAGTCATTTAGTGGTTAGTCGAGTCGTTCACCTTTCAATCCCAAGTTCAAGGATAGTATGAATGAAACATGAAGATTTGCAGATGTGGTCTTCAAATTTTACCAAGTATAGCACATAGATCTCCCAATTCAACATTTTTTTTAATATTCAAGTCTCCAAACCTTCAATTTAAGAGTAGATTCGTCCCACTAGATAGAAAACATTAATTTTTTTCATTAAACCCATGTTTGGTAGATATTAAAATTTAAAAGCCGGCGCCATATATTTCATGAGATCCACAATTTTTCAACTACACATTTCAACTTTTATCAAAATCCATTAAAAATCTGACTATAATACCTACCAAACAGGAGCTAAATAGGAAAGTGATTAAAAACAAAATTGAAAATTTCGATACCCAAATTAAAGATAGAAAATTAAATTTGATTGAGGATCGTGTGCTATATTTGTAAAATTTAAGGAGCAGTCACTTTTTGCTTGAAAATAAGAGCATCAATAACAAAAAACTAGTTCTTTTTTATTTAACCCTTGGTTAGAGAAGTTCCAGCCACCTTGACATGACAAATAATCCACGTGCTTTAGAACTTATACACTATGCCGGGAAAAAAATACTTGGAACAAAATTAATTTTTACGAAGAAAATATACAAGTAACTTATTGTCCTTCAACTAACATAATTATAAACTAGTCCAGTCATACTGCCACAGCCCACAGGATTAGGATTCATATCACAAGAGTGACGCAGTCTCACTAGATAATACATGTTAGAAGAGAGTGATAAAAAACAATTAACATGATCACATATTGTTTCAAATTATTCAATTATTTTGAATATCGGAGTAAATCTAGCAATAAGTTGAATGGCGTCCTCTCAAAAAAGATTTCACATAACCGACTCAAAAATTATCGACTACATGGCTTAGCACATTGTTGTTATTGTTGTATATTGCCACCACTAAATTTAGAGTTTTTTCTTTTTTTTCCAGCTTATGTGTGTGGTGAAAAGGAGGGAGTCATACTTGAGAAACCCTTCAACCTGGGTGACACTCTCAATGGAACATCTGGACTGGACATAAGGGCTGAGAAACAAGTAATTGAGGAAAGACTGAAAGAACTCAATGATGAGAATGTTTCTGCGAAATCGATTACATCAGCCATGAAGGATTTGGGAATTCAAAGGTTTGTCTACAGAAACATATAAGTTTCCGAATACCATTTTCCAATTCCAGATTAAGTATATATGAACTTCTAGGATAATAACTTGAAGAATAATTAAGATAAAAAAAAAAAGATAATTTTTTGCTATTTTTGCTTGATCAAAAGGTATTGTTGATTAGATCATGTATATACTAGCACTTATAATTGGTAAGGATTAAAATCTGGATTTTAGATATAAATCTAAGTCAAAATCAAAGTCAACAATTAATTTTAATAATATATTTCATAAAATTCACAAATTTTTCAACCACAACTTTAATAATTTTTTATTAAAATCTAATAAAAATATGATTTTTATCCCCTCCACGAGGGGGTTAGTTTTTAGGTAAATTTCTGTTTTTTAAACATGTTTAAATATGCTACTTTTTTATTAATTACTTCTAATTAAAAATTAGTAAATTTTATTTCAAATAAGTATCTTATTTTCAACTTTGATCACTAAAATATTTATTTTTATCTTGCTTATTCACAAGTACATAAATTAATTATAAGTAAAGAACATTTTTAACACCACAGATTCATTGAATATATCAACAAAGATATATATCTCATCTAATTGGTAATTTAAATTTTTAGTTTAGAGTTTTAGATTGTATGGTTAAGTATCATGGAGTAGACAAAAGTTATGAATTCAAATCTTACTGTCATTCAAAGATGGGGAGGACGGGGTTGAGTTATATAGAAAAATTAAAATATATCATAATACATATATTAAAACTGAATTTTAAATTATTGAAAGAAAAAAAGTCTCTATTAGGTAAAAGTTGCATTTTGTGGCTACATACACTTTCCTCTTTGGTGGGGGATTAAAATGTGATTTTTAGTAGATTTTAATAAAATTTAATGAAATGCAAAGTTGAAAAGTTGTGAATCTCATGAAATATATGGTTATGAAATATTGACTTTTACTTTAATTAAAATCCTGATCTTAATTTTCACCAAACATGGTTGAATCCCAGGATCTCGTGAAATATATGGTTATTAAATATTGACTTTCACTTGAATTAAAATCCTGATCTTATTTTTCACCGAACATAGTTGAATCCCAGCAGCTACATTATAAGTCTACATTATAATTCATGCATTTTTGTGAGTGTTGGGTTTCAAACCCTAGTTACTCAGTTCACAAAATACAACTTTTACCACTAAATTCTAATGGAGACTTTTTGATTAATAACCTAAATTTTTAATATTTAATATATGTTTGAAGTCATGAATATGAAAAATAAAAAATAAAAAAATTGCATCGTCTAACTAGTGTTTGAATGTGTAGATGCTTTAGTTACTCAAGTAATAAATAGTTTACGCAATGCACGAACTTTATGGATTGATACAATTAACATATTCCATAAAATTCCTCAATCTCACAGAGCAAGGAAGTATGGATGGCCAAATACTTATGCATTCACAAAGGCAATGGGAGAAATGCTTATTGGACACTTCAAACAAAACATACCCCTCGTCATCATCCGTCCAACCATTATAACCAGTACATATAAAGAGCCATTTCCCGGTTGGCTTGAAGGAATCAGGTAATTTTTTATTTTTTTTTTAATAAAAAACGTTTGAAAAAAACTACGTAAATATTACTTTTTATTCATATTTTTCGTCCCCATGTCTTCTTTGTGTATACAGAAACATTGATAGCTTTGTAGTTGGATATGGTAAAGGGAGGATGAAATGCATTCCTGGAGATCCTCATAGCATAGTAGACTTGGTGAGTATCACTGGTATAGATTCTTCAACAATCTCATATTGAATATAGACATTATGTACACACGCATACGGCAAAACTATCCTCCTCCTCTTTCTCCTTGGTGGTACACGTCGACTTTCAAGTAGGCTTGAACCCCAAGGTGCAATATGTCAAATCATTCAATTATGATAAAAGTAACTAAATTAGATTCCAAATATTGGTGAGATTTAGTCCAACCAGTTGTAATAAATCAAAAGCCTAATCAATATTAGCACTATATAGAAATGTTTTAATAGGAGCGCACGTTTCACATACACTGTGTAATACATGTAAAAATAACTAAATAAATCATTTACCTCTCCATTAACTTAAACTTTTAGATGACTTGGTTAAATGCTCTCGATGTTTAATATTCGAATACAATTCCTGTTTGCAAGCAGATTCCAGCAGACATGGTGGTGAATGCTATGATAGCAGCAATGGTGGCTCATGCAGATGATCCTGGTACTCACATTATTTACCATGTTGGATCTTCTATGGCTAACCCCGTCTCTTATAGCTCTCTCCAAGATTTTGGACTCCATTACTTCACCAAGAATCCATGGACTGGTAAGGATGGAAAGCCAGTCATTGTTGTCAAGGCTATACAGTTGAGTTCCGTGGCTATCTTTCAAAGACACATGAAGATTTATTACCTGATTCCTTTGAAGGTACGATATGCTTGTTATAATTTAGGGTTGAAAATTCTATTAGCCTCTCAACTTACAACGAAGTTTCGTGTTGGTCATCAAATTTTATTTGGTTTCAAAACAGTCACTAAATTTTTGATCACTCGTTAAACTACCTTGTTTTCCCAAGGAATGTCTGGTGTGGTGGATGATAATCTAATGTGTCATCATCATAAGAGCATCTTCAATGCATTTCAAGGATTGGAATTAGTGACGTCTAAATAAAAAGACTTTCGATCTACATGACATTAATATCTAATGAATGCACAACCTAATTCAAATTTTATTTCCAATTAGTAATGTCTATAATTCAAATTTCATCTCTATGGATAAACATGAGAGAGAAAGAGGGAAATATTATATTATGGTTATTCACACGATTTAGAACAGTCTCTATATCTAGATGATCATCTTGACAATAACAACTTTTTTTTTCATCTATACATAATCCTAGATATGTTGCATTAGAAAGAAACTTTTATAAGCATGAATTATTTATTTTAGCTTACGTACATAACAACATTTTTAGTACGGTCCACCTCAATATTGGTCTTGAACATTACAAATTCCAAAGAAAACCTAACTGGATATAATCAAATTGAAACAAAAGCCAGACTCCGGTAATTGCTTTCAAATGAAATACTTTTTTTGTGAAAACAACCAGATTTCTTTACAACCTAAGTGACTAACAGCTTTTACCAATGTAATTTACAAGTTTTTTATTTATTTTTTCTTTTTTAATACTTTCCAGTTATGTCTAATATTCAGTGTTGTGGTGCCTAGACATGAAGCTTTGACCTTACCACCTAATCACATATTATGCTATTTTATGAATAGACTCGTAAAAACTTGAGATTTGGCCTACTATCTAACAACGCTTTACGCTTTTTAGAATACTGTTAATTATCATATACAAAAAAAATTTTATGATCACCTAAGAGAACTGTACTGACATTATTATAGCCTCTGTTTGGGTTTCATTTTTTTTTACAAAAAAGTTACTTTCTAAGTAAGATTTTAATTTTAACATTCATTTCACACGACCTACAAATACTACACACTTATCCCCCACCCATTTCTTGAAAAAAAAAAACTTTTAATATAAAATAAAAAAGAGGCATCGTGTTGAATTTGCTCTTGTTATTGTGTAGGTACTACAAATTGTGAATGCAGCACTATGTCAATATTTTGGGGACATCTATCGTAATCTTCATCGGAAGATCATGTTCTTGATGCGATTGGTTGAACTTTTCAGTCCCTACATCTTCTTTAAAGGAATGTAAGTGTGCATAATCTTTTTTCTTATAGACAATATTTAATTTATAACCCCCTAAAGTTGCGATAGAGATGATTGAATGGATAGAGTAAACCAAATTGTAGTCGTTAAATATTTTGTTGGTTCAGATTCTCAAATAAACTTTAAAATAAATGGAGTGACCCAAAATATAACAAAGCTCGTACTGCCGTTAGAGAAGCCGAATGGAGTGACCCAAAATATAACAAAGCTCGTACTGCCGTTAGAGAAGCCGTCACCTCCCTCATGAGCCCGAACAAGTCAGCCAGGCCTGACTTTTTAATTTTAATTTTTTTATTTTTGTGTGTGTTTTTCTAAACAGCACTTGGTGCTGTTTTCTTAAAAAAGAAAAAAACTTAAGGTTTCAACCCAATAAATCTAATCTTATTTAATCTCTTCTTTCCTATACAGCTTTGATGACATGAACACAGAAAAATTGCGAAGGGCGTTAAGAGAGTGTGGAAGTGAAAGTGAGATGTTCGACTTCGATCCAAAGAGCATAGTTTGGGATGATTATTTCATGAATACTCACATCGCTGCTGTTGTAAAATATGCATTTAAATGAGTGCATATACATTATTTATGTATTAAGAAATGCACTTTTGCTAATATTGTGTGTTGAACTGAGTGCACTATTGATGGCTTTTTACTTATATCTGAAAAGATCATTTTGGGATTTTGTTACAATTGAAAGGAATTGCATGCAATATTTGTCATTTATCTTACTCAGGTTAATTATATTCACACCATAATTTTTATTTCTTGCACCACAATCTTTATATTCCTACCGATTTTTCATTCTTTCTTATTCTCAAACTTTCCATTAGTTAACACATGTTATATTTAATAATAGTGTTATATTCAAAAGTCTGTTGAAATGACGTAAAATAATTTATTTTTTCATTATATTTTCAAAAAATAAATAAATAAAAAGTGTGAAAAAATACTTTTTCCTCATTTCAAAATACAAAAATAAAATATTTTAATATAAATCATCATCAAGGACTAGATATGTTAATTAATGAAAGGTTGAAAATAAGAATTCGATGGGAAAAAAAAAGTTAAAAAAATAATTGCTATAATGAGCAAAGATTGAAGAGTTTACTTATAATTAAAATGTAGTGTATCAAATAAAAATTGTAGTGACAATATAATCACCCAAAAATTTAACACCTATCCCGCCTCTAAGAAACCCCAGTCAGGAGGGGATCGATAATGAGCTCCGCGGCCCTGCTTTATTACCATCTCTATGTTGAGTCACTCAAATCTCTATTTGTATTTTATGATTTCAAGTTCCAATGATCCACTTTAGGCATTGAAGTATATATAGCTTTGATCTCCTAAGAGCATTTTCCAATAGACTCTTTATTTTAAAAGAGCGTATTTTATCATTTGAAGAACATATATAAATTTAGAAAGTTAAAATTTTAAATATTTGTCATTTATCTTACTCAGATTAATTATATTCACACCATAATTTTTATTTCTTGTACCACAATCTTTATATTCCTACCGATTTTTCATTCTTTCTTATTCTCAAACTTTCCATTAGTTAACACATGTTATATTTAATAATAGTGTTATATTCAAAAGTCTGTTGAAATGACGTAAAACAATTTATTTTTCATTATATTTTCAAAAAATAAATAAATAAAAAGTGTGAAAAAGTACTTTTTCCTCATTTCAAAATACAAAAATAAAATATTTTAATATAAATTATCATCAAGGACTAGATATGTTAATTAATGAAAGGTTGAAAATAAGAATTCGACGGAAAAAAAAAATTAAGAAAATAATTGCTATAATGAGCAAAGATTGAAGAGTTTACTTATAATTAAAATATAGTGTATCAAATAAAAATTGTAGTGACAATATAATCACCCAAAAATTTAACACCCTATCCCGCCTCTAAGAAACCCCAGTCGGGAGGGGATCGATAATGAGCTCCGCGGCCCTGCTTTATTACCATCTCTATGTTGAGTCACTCAAATCTCTATTTGTATTTTATAATTTCAAGTTCCAATGATCCACTTTAGGCATTGAAGTATATATAGTTTTGATCTCCTAAGAGCATTCTCCAATAGACTCTTTATTTTTAAAGAGTATATTTTATCATTTGAATAGCATCTATAAATTTAGAAAGTTAAAATTTTGAAGTACTCCAAAAACTCTTTATATTTAACACTTAATTTTACTACTTTCAAAAAATATTTATTATTTTTGTTTATCTTTTATTTTAACTAGTTTTTCTTTAGATTATTNTACTCCAACAAGCTCTTTATATTTAATACTTAATTTTACTATTCCAAAAAATATTTATTATTTTTGTTTTTATCTTTTATTTTAACTAGCTTTTCTTTAGATTATTTTATTGTTTTCCTACATTGAAAATTGAAACATTTCGAATGTATTTAATTATAGAGAGTGAATCCAAACTCACTCTCTAAATTAAAATGTTAATTTAAAGAGTCTTTTGAAACATGATTTTAATTGTTGACTTTTTAAAATAGAGAGTATCTCATGTTTAAAAAGTCTCTTGGAGATGCTCTAAGCACCATACTCCATTCCCGCCGTCATCTTCTCTCTTGCTGGAGCAATTGAATTTTATTGGTTAATTTTACAGTCGAATCACATTCCTGCATCATGCCCTATTCTTTCTGCTGTGTTAATTTCTTGAGTTTCATAACAAAAATTGTGCAATCAATTCTCGACTGCATTTTATCATAAAGGTAATTTTCGTTCTCATTTTGAATATCCTTTTAATCATCTTTATCTATTTAATCTACGTTCTAGATTACACTCATGCATTTGACATGCTTTGGTGGGCGAATATCATGTATGGATTAAGTATTAACCTCTTAAGATATTATACCACTTTTTATGTTTGCCACCAAAACTCTTCAGGTCTGTTTTATTTTTATTTTTCACTTATTTTCTGTTTAATCTGCTTATTTTGTCTAGACGAAGTGAGCGTAAAACGACTTGCATCGCACTTTTTATTTTTTTTTATTTTTTTTCTAGGCACGATCTTTTACGCTTTTACATTTTTTTCTTTTAATTATTAAATTATTTATATTGATTTAAAATTTTAAAATAATATTAAAATAAGAAAACGTTTTTCTACTCTTTTTTAGGTCTAGGCTCGCCTAGTCCGAAGTTTGGGCTTCACAACTCGTCACGCTTTACGTTTTTTAGAACATTGGTGTCTTATGACATTTGTGGACTAAACTGTTTAGTGATTACTATGATTTTACGCGATTTTTATTTAATATGAGTGATGTATTGATTGAGAATTTTGAGATTATCAATTAATATTAAACTGAATGGTGAGTTTTCTTGTGTTTAGTGCTAATCATAGATCAGATTGTGAATGAATCGACGATTATGATTATGGCTAATGATTAATATACCATACTTTTGGTGTTGGTTTTTAGCTCTAGATCTCAATACGGACTTAATTTCCTTTTAAGATAAAGAAACCAAATAAGAAAGAATCTTAGAACTTCAAAAAGTTAATTGGATTAATGATTTATATCTATACATAAGAAGTAAGAATTTATCCTAGGAGCGTGATTTTAAGTGGGCCTCGACACCAATAAGCTAGCCTTCTTCCTTCCCTTAGCCTTCCTATTGTAACTCCTCAGATGCCTCTTTATGAAATATGATATGTGCAAAACACTAAATCAATGAAAAATGTGCCTTTTGAATGTGTGTGTGTGTGTGTGTGTCCACAATTAGGGTAAGATCTCAATTTCCCAAGTAAAATCTCTGTTAATACTGTGCATATATTGTCATATTATGATTGAGAATATGAATTTTCCAGTTTATGATTGAGAATATGCGCGTGGGATTTTAGCAGCGGTTGGATGGGATGTCAGTGTAGAATTGTAAAATTCAGATATGTTAATACTGTGTTTGAAGGTATGGAACTGGATACTTACACTTATAATTTGAAAAGTAAGAATTAAAACTTATTGTTGATGAATTATGTTCCAATCACTCAATTCAATATTCGAAACACGTTGGCTTCCGCATAGGACTTAGCACTTGTTCATGTTTGCATGTATGCAAATTTTCTAAGTTTTATTTAGAGATCTGGTCCAGTTAAAGTAAAAATGCTCAGGTTTCCTAGTGAAATTTGCCATTATTTACCGTGATATCTTAACCTCATCCACATTTGTACAAAATCGCCCCATTTCTTCAATCTTACGCACAAATATTATTGGTGACCTCATTTATAACTATAAGCATAAGATCTTAGACAAGAGGGGGACAAGAGTATTGCACGCTTTGATAGCACACATAGCTACCTCATCTAAAAAATTAAGTTTAGAGATGAAACGAAGTTTTTTAGTCTACATTTGCACTTGTGTCTTCAATTAGTCTGTTGCACTAATACTTGGTCTATGATTTAAAAGGTCGTCATTTTTAATGTCTATTTGAAAATATAAAGTTATCAAGAGTGACAAATTAACTGGAATATGTTGCTAGGGAAAATTAATTAGCCACAGCAATGACTCAGTTTGCTCTCTTTTTTCGTGCAGTTGGGGCTGAGGCTGATGATGAGAGAATTGAGTAACCATCATCTCAAATTAAGGACAAAGATAACACGACGCGATAACTGCTGCAAGAGAAAAGTTGGCATCAGTGCCCGCTGGAGGGGGCGCAGTTGCTGTTGCCACACTTGCTGCTGGCACTGTCCTTGATGCTGCACCTGCTGCTGCTGAGACAAAGAAAGAAGAGAAAGTGAAAGAGAAAGAAGAGTCCGATGAGGTAAATGCCAAGCAACGGTGAACAATTTATGATATCCATTAATTTATTACATCAATCATCTATTTATATGTAAGGGGAAATTTATAAGGGAAGCCTCCTCAAATCAAGCTCAAGATCACAAGACCTGATTTATAGGCTGAAAATATGCTTATAAAAGCAAACAAATATTCTGTAATAACTGGAAGAATCACATGTAAATGTGTTAGGCTTAATTTTAGCTTTCTTCCCTAGAATAAAGTCTGTATACTTGTATATATTTTGATACAATCAATTGTAAATGAGTGTGAAATTTTTTTCTCTCGACGGCAATAAGAATTTCCGTGTTCATATTTTTCAAAACTTTTTTGTGTCATCAGAACCATCCTCCAACGAGAATTCGATCCCCCAATCTAAAAATACCTATAACCTGATCACAACCCCACCATCTCTAACAGAAATCCCTCTTATTTCTCTCAATATCACTTCCAAGATAAACGAAAAAAACTCACACCCTCCACTTTCCCTCAATGGCATGCCCAGTTCGATGCCCTACTCATTGGGTATAATCTCCTTGATTATGTTACTGGAGATAAGACCTGCCCTAAACCCAATGATGCCTCCACTTCTGATCACCAAAGAACTCACTGGATAAAACAAGATAAACTTATCCTCAGCGCCATTCTGGCATCCACGACCACCACCATAACACCATTCATCTCCATTGTCAAAACCTCCCAAGAGGCATGGCAAAAATTACACACATTGTAATCAAGCAAGTCCCAGACTAAGGCAATGCAACTTAAAGAGGAACTTATTTTGATATAAGAAGGGAAATCAGACGATTCAAGAGTACCTACACACTGTCAAATCTCTCGCTGATGAAATCTCCCTCATCGATCATCCAATCTCTAAAGATGATACGCTTTACATCCTCAATGGTCTGGGCACTGATTTTCGCTAGATCGTAGCTCCTAATAGTGCACGAGAATGCCCACTCACATTCGAGGAGTTATACGAACTTCTTGTAGGTTACAATTGTTGACAAATAGTTGATTTCATCCTTAATGTTTTAATCATAACGAACAAGATTAATATTATTTTTAACAATTAATTTTGAGTGATGATAGTTCAACATTAAAATCAATCAAGTATTGTCAAAATCAAGACATCATATATTGGACTCGAAATGAAGATCAAAATGAAAGTTAAGCATTCAAATCAAATCATTCAAGACGAAAGCTTAAAAGATTAAAATCAATACTGTCAAATCGGGCTCATGAAGAAGAACAAGATCAAGAATTTAAGAGTCAAACATAAAAGAAACATCAAAGTAAGATAAAAAACTAGGCTTTCGAGATCATATGTAAAGGTATGATACTTTGATCTTTAATAATGAATGACAATAGCTCAAAAATCATATTTTGCACGAAGAGTTATTTTCATATCACTTGAATAAAATATTTTTTTATCAAAAGCAAGATTGATCTTTTAAAGTGTACTTGAACTTAAATCATGTCTCTAAAAAAGGTCAACGGTCAATCGGTTGACTAGGCGATTGACCGGGCTTCTCCAACGGTCCAAAATTTGACTGTTCTGACTTTTGATTTTTCCTGTAGAAACGGTTATATTGGTCATCCGAAAATTGACGGTCGACCGGACTGATCATCCGATTTAACAGAAAATTTGGCGTCACCAACTCTGTCATTTATTTTAACACTTAGAGCATTCAAATGAGATACTTTTGAGCAAAATTATATTGATTTCTCATCTCATTTATTATTATCAAATCATTTAACTTTGAAATTTTTTTGATCAAATTAACTTTAGAAAATCTACTCATCAAAGTTTTTCATTTGAAAAATATTCTTTAAATTTACATTTTTACATTCTTTATAGCAAAATTTTGAATGTTGAATCAAACTTCTTGAATCATTTTTCTCATTAAAGTTTTTCATTTCTCTTTGTACTTATTTATATCTATCTTAAAAGATAAATATATTTTTGAAAAAGTTCTTGACATTTACATTACATAAATTTTCTACTTCTTCATATTGAAACTTTGATTGATTGAATCAAACTTGAAAAATCAATCTTATTCATCAAAATTTCTCATTTCTCTCTTATCACTTAATTTATTATAATTATTCATTAAAAGAGATATTTTTCTTGAGAAGATTTTTGAACCTACATTATATTTATTTCTTCATCTTCTCATTGAAACACTTT
This sequence comes from Fraxinus anomala, assembly GCA_903798345.1. Lineage (NCBI taxonomy): Eukaryota > Viridiplantae > Streptophyta > Magnoliopsida > Lamiales > Oleaceae > Fraxinus > Fraxinus anomala. The sequence goes on from CAIGRN010178679.1 coordinate 14,544, forward strand.
GATTGATGGAATCTATGTTTTGATTATTATATTCATCAAAAAATTTCTAACCTAACACTTGAGTTTCATTCATTACTATCTATTAAAGTGCTAGTCTACTTGTCTTCTTGTACTCAACTTTGATTTTATTATACATTAAGAAGAGAATATTTCATTTATAAAATTTATTTGAATTGTGGGTTGTGTTGAGATCCCATAAAACTCAATATTGTATAACGATCGGTGTTTCTTGTTGTAAGTCACCGTGTGGGTCATATTGAGGTTCCGTAAAACTCAATGTTGTATAAGGATCGGTGCTCCTTGTTTGTAAGTCACCGGAAGCATCGTAAAGGTTGGATTGCACCATAAGTCAATCAACATAGTGAAAAGGTCTTACTTGTGTCGGAGAGCTTGGTAACGGAAGACGTATATCATTGCTTTTGATCGAACCTCCACAATTATATTGTTTGTATTCTCTTCTCTTTTACTTACCGCATTTATATTGTTTAAATTATTTGTGCTTAATTATCTTTGTATTTGTGCATCTTTGTTGAATTGTTATATTTGCTAGTAAATTATTTTAAGACTTGAATTTATTTTAGAAAAAGTTTTTAAAATCAATTCACCCCCTCTTTATTAACTACTCTT
>CAIGRN010178724.1:0-12493 GCA_903798345.1 Fraxinus anomala
AAGAATTAGAGAAAAGAATGCAAAGATAGCGGAAAATGACTCAATTGTATCAAATACAAAGTTTAGGGACTGAAATGCAAATATCAAAAGTTACGTCAAACCTCACAATGAAGATTTGAGAGTTTTAGGCATCAATTGGATGAGGAAAAAAGCCAAATGGATGAAATATAGTCCAAGTATTATCACATATCAACTTCCAGTCGAAAAATTTATGCTTTGGATTTTCAGGCTCACATTGAGACCCAATTTTGGCATAGCAAATTTTTGAATTGGAAAAATTATATATCTACAAGAATTGTAGCCCTTCGAGTTAGCTTTCCAATCCACTTTAAATTACCTCAATCAGATATCGAGAGCAAAAGTTATGACAAAAATATTGAAAACTATTTAGTTGTCGGAAATTAGGCGAGGCGCGCCCTCGTCTGAGGCTACCCAAACCCCCAAGGTGCGCATCCTAGGTTGCACTAGGCGCGCTCCTCGAGGAAAAAAGGGGAAAAATTCTATTTTCTTTATTTTTGTTTTGGTAATAATTCAATGCAATCTTTTTAGCATCCTTTAAATAACAAATTCGACCAGAACGTGAGGAGACCTCCTTTTGACCTAAATTTCATCATATTCTATATATTTTGGAGGTGAAGAACAAGTCTCTATATCAATTCAAGGCGAATCATACAAGAATTTTGAAGATTCATAGCTTGGTTTCAATATTTGAGCCAAGAACGTGAATTTCTCCTACTTATTCCATCTTTCTTATTTTTGGGTGATGCTTTTCCAATACTAACATTCACATATTAGATAAAACACTTTGTTTGCTTGATTAGTTTAGGATTAGGATAAATAATATATGAACCATCTCTTTTGATTTCATCACATTTCAAATTTAATAGTAGCTATTAAATTATAAATTAGACATTATTTCTCGTGGGAATGATACTCTTAACTCACATATCTTATTACTTGTACAAAGATCACGTACGCTTGCGGGTTTCACCGAACAAGCCTCGATCATACTGCACCAGATAGAGGTGAAATTTGGCTTCAATTGCCTCTTTTTCAGAATTTTTTTGCAAAAAAGACGAGTCTCAGCACCTATAACTTGAACATCTACAAATAACTGAAGTGGATTAGCTCAGCAATTACCTTGGAGGCCATTAATTCGTCGTTGATGAAGTGAATATTTTTCTTTATCATCCCTAATTAGCTACACTCCTTATGAGTGGGCTGATAGATGACAAAAATGATATCTCAATCCTCCTAGGATATCTCACATCGCGGCAATGAGTCTACAAGAAAATAAAAAATTAGTCAAGTGCAGAATATGAAACATAAGTAAAAGAAGAGGCAATCGCTTTTCAAACTACTCACTTGTTGTGGAATAGGTAGTAGGGTTTGTCAAGGGCACCAGTAGGTCTCTAACATGGTATCCCATCGTCTTGACAGCTAGATTCAGAAATTCTTCTATCATTTGATGGAGGTTAGCAAGTTAATCACGAAATGACAATGCCCACGGTGGTTAGATAGTACCACCATTTCACTTTACCACCTTCTCTATGGCCATAAAATGTAGAGGAAAAAAAGACGGAGAAAAGGAATATCCATCTGGTACGCGACCTCTCGCTAGAGCATCCACGATCCAACCCTTTAACTCCATGATTTTAGATTGAGTTGGTTCAGAGCCAAGCCATACGACCTCAAGAAGAGGTAGAAAAAAGGGTAAAGAGAGTATCACTCATGGCCACGCACCCTTACCTCGAGTAACAAGCGCGCTCGTGTGCCTCAGATACAATGAGGCCTACCCTATCAGGAATTCTATTAATCTCCCTAAGTGTTTGATGTTTTGTGGAGTTCATATTGGAAGGGTAATTTGCGCCCGCGCCCTCCCTCCCCCCACTACACAAATGTATCTGCCGCATCAGCACATCTTCTCCAAATGTTTTTCCCAAGTCTCATTGCCTTAAAATCTCTTTCGAGGTGAGGACAATGGATGTGCTTACTGAAGAACGAACTATAGCTAAATCTTTCCATTTACCTCGCCAGAACTAGTCCTAGAGGTCCCTAGACATTTTCCACCATCTTAAAAACAAAAAAGATGGAGAGAATGAAGGAAATGTTAAAAAATTTACCAAAAGGGAAGGCTTTGCTAGGGAGAAGTAGGGAATGTAAAAAAATTACCTAAAGAAATCAAACCAAATTGAGCACCAATGAGAATCTTAGAAATGAAATCATTGATTCTATATCTAACAATAGAATCGAACCAAGATCAAACCAACTGGTTTTAATTCGATCCAGTCCAGTCCAGTCCAATCCGGATCTTTATATTAAAAATTTATATAAAAAAAAAGTATAAAATTACTTGTCAAATTAAAAATGGACAAGAATAGAGTTGAAATCAATTATCATTCATGCAATATAATAAAATAAAAATTAATTAAATAAGGTAACAAATAGAAATATACTCCAATGATCAAAATCTGGATAAAAAATTAATTCTTATGAAAATTGATACAACAATATATATTAAAAAATGCATGTAGTATTTATAACCTGATTATATTCAGTAATATTCAAGGAGATTGTCTTGATTATGATGATCAGCCACTTTGAAAATAAGGAAAATTTTAAGTTATTATAAAAGATTGACTGAAAATAGACTTTTTCCTATGAATTTGCATTAAAGCTATGAATAATTGTAAAGTCTTTAAAAGTATATTTATATTTAAATGTTGATTACCCATTAGATTTTGCTGTAAAAGAAAAAAAAATAAAGCGTATGAAAAATAAATTTTTTGCATAACATAATTTTAGAGTCTAGTGTTCAAATAATTGATGCATATTGTGCAATACACCTACAAAAAGAGAAATTAGAGAGAACCAAATTCATTGTTGCTTTTTAAGATAGTACCAAGAATCGTACCCAAATGGATCGATTCTCGATGCATAATCTGAAAACTAATCCATTTAATAAAGAAACCAAAGTTGAACCGATTGGTTCTATCCGATTCCAATTCAATTATACTAATTCTGAGAAAAAATGCTTACCCTTAGCATAGAGATGACAAAAAAACTCGTTCAATCCGAAACTCGTGGGACCCCATCCCGAGCTGGGCTGGGATTACCCGTCTAATCGGGTAAACAGAGTAGGGACGTGGCGAGGGTCATTGCCTCGAAACGGGTACGAGAATTATAGTTCACGCCCCGCTACCCGTCTTATTTAAAGTTAATTTTAAATTTATGTTTTTTATCAAACAAAAATAATAGATTTATCATATTTTTAAAGAGAATATAAGTTGTTTATAATAAATTGATAAAAAAGTAATAATATTTATTAAGTAAAGATATAAAAAAATAAAAGTAAAAAATAAAATAAATAAAAAATAAATGGGGCGATAAATGGGGTAGGGGACCTGTCCTATCCCACCCCATCCCGCTTTAAATGGGTACGTGGATAGGGGTAAGGTAACCAAAATACCCGATGTGACGGAGATAAAAATGACTGACTCGTCTCATACCCGCTTCGTTGTCATCCCTACCTTAGTAGTAAGGCTCTTTAGAAATGATGAATGCCATAAATAATACAAGTAAATCGTCGAAACATACAAAGAAGCAGAGTATATGTGAGATTTTGAATTTTTTGCCAAGTACAAACTTGTAATGTGAGGGAATGAGGCCTTTTATAGGCAGAGACAACGAACCTCAATCGTTGGTTTAAATCAAGAATGATCTTGGACTTCCATTCATCAATTAATTAGTAATGTTGAAATAAAGCGTTAGACATGATAAAAGGCATAGATAAAGTGGTGCATCTCAAACTAGCTAGGAGATACATGCCTTTAAAGGAGGCGAAGCTTCAACTATTTTTCTGGGAAATATGTGAGGGCTTTAAAATAATTGGCATAGAACCTAAGAATGTCTCATAGCTTAGTGGCCTCAAATCACCTATGATACAATGTTCAAATTCTTGCACCACCTCGTCTCTACATCATAGCTTCATCAAGCTGCATATGTTTTAGAGTTCGCATCTGCCTAATAGTTTCACAAGCTACCTATCTTTTAGAGCCTCGTCCTCTATGTTAGGACCTTGCCTCTATCTTACAGCTTCATCAAGCTGTTTATCTTTTAGAGCTCGTCCTCTATGCTATGATTATGCCTCTGCCTCACAGATTATCAAGCTACCCATCTTGCAAAGCCTCGTCCTCTATGTTAGGATCTTATCTACCTCACAGCTTTGTCAAACTGCTTATCTTTCAGAGCCTCGTCCTCTATGCTAGGAACTTGCCTTTGCCTCACAGCTTCAACAAGCTGCCTATCTTTCAGATCCTTGTCCTCTATGCTAGGAACTTGCCTCCTCAACACATTGCTTGCATAACTGCTTTACAATGTATCAAAATATTACTTCCACACTTCAAATTCACTCATTATATAAATATCTATGCCCAGACTTGTGGGACTATTGTGTTGTGTTTAAATACACAACTATCACATTGTCAAAAGAAGATGAAACACTCAATGCCATAGCATTACCTCGACAATTAATCATCCCGCAACTCTACAATCTGCTCAATGCATTATATAAATATCCATACATAAACATGAGTGACTATTGTTATGCTTCTTCCTATGAGGCTTCTAGTCATTACCACGAAACAATCAGCTAACAATCCCAATCAATTCCACACTTGACATCACTATCCTACCTGATAGAGATGAGTTCATATGTAAGGTGGCTGAGATTATGTACCACTTGTGTCGAGGTTCTAAGTAACGGTCGACCCTTCATAGCCTAGGCAAAGTCTTATCACCTGCTGTAGAAGGGAATCCGAGGCAATTAACCTTTTTTTTTTTTTTACGTAAAGTACCTCCCACCTTACTTCTTACAAGAGATCTTTTATTCAAGATCCTCCATGACTGATTGATGAGACGTTTCTATAGCGGGTACCTAAAAGGTCAAATTTTCGATATATATATTTCAGATGTCAAACCTTAGGATGATCACTTCGTAGAAAATATTAAATGTCAATCATCCTATGATTGATGGAGTGACACTTAAGAGAAAACACTTCGACCATTAAGATGAAGCCACATGTTTCTTGATTCCACGGTGATAACTCCTCATCTTCTATTTTAAAATCTCACACTTAGCCCTATTTGGGCTCCATTTTAGAAAAATTAATTTTTTTCTTATTTTCGACCACACATTCACTAATAAAATAATACACGCATAAATTCAAAAATTTTCCTTATTTTTTTAACCACACATTCCCCAAAAAATCATTATTCCAAAATATACATTTCCCAAAATCTATTTATAATAGAGATCAAACTAGATCTTAGTGTCATTTAAAGGTAATGGGATTTTACATATTCAAAGTACGGTTGTTTTTTCGTTTCTATCATCTTATAAATATTCAGTGCTCGTACACTAACGTGACTCACATCTTTAGACTATCCCACACCCAAATATACTACTACATTTGATTTACTTGATCGTCGAAGTACTAGCAACTGTTTCTCCCACCAAAGAAGACCACGAGCTACTAAAGATTTATCCAAGTGTGTAGCAGCTTGTCTAGTGGATATAAGTATAGTCGGGATCTGTTGGTCATCACCCATGCAAAAACCAAGGTCAACAATTTTTAATAAAAGTGTTAACGGATCTTGATAAAAAAAATTTTTTTAATGAAATTTAATGTTAAAATTGAAGTTTGACATTTGAAGTTATCAACTTTTGCTAAAATTGAATTCAATGTTTGTGTAAGCCTCGTTTTTTAGTGTAGAATGTATGTTGAAATAATAGATTGATGAAAAATATGCAGTTAAAAATGAAGAAGAAGTTTTTGGTTGCATGTAATATTATTTTATTGAAAAATATATAGGGTTTGTTTGTCTCGAAATAATGAATAGTATTTTTTGGAGAATGTGTGGTTGAAATTTAAAGTAACTTTATGGTTTGTGTGTAAAATATTTTATTGAGTGAATATGTGATGGAGAATCTTAATGTAGTAAATAATGTTTTAAATTAATGATAAACAAACAGGAGCATAATTGAAAAGAAGAAAGAAAAATATATTTTGAAAAAAATGGAAATCAAACAATCCTTCAATTAAATATATAGAAAAAATAAAATAAAATATGCTAATTGCAAGAAGGATGTACAAAATGAGGATAGCGGGGGAATAAAAGGAAAAGATTTGAAATGGAATTTACCCTTCAAATTTTCAAAAGGAAAACTATCAGACAGTGCACCAAATACGCGGAAATCTTATATCCCAGCACACTACTGCCCAATTCTCTCCACCAGTTTCAGTATTTAACGTTGCACAATGCAAAAGCTCATTGTTGCCATATTATTTGATTAGATTCATTTCCCCCATTCTAAATGCTCCCATATTCTCACACCACAAGATCCATATTTTCTCTATTCAAAGGGAGATACAAATAATGAGGTTAGACGGAGGCTGATTCTTGCAATAAAGGTAATATTATTAGCAAAACAAAAATGCTTCCCATATTCCATTTTTCAGTTTTACTGTAGTTTCGAGACTTTACTAATCTTTAACCATCTAAGGCCTCATTTCTTGGATCTTGAAAAGAGACCATTGTTGCGGAGTTTATAATTTACAATTTTTCTAATTTTTTGCCTATTGTTGAATGCACGACCTAATTCTTCTACTAGAGGTAAATTGAAGTTGGTATTTTTCCTTGTTCCCATTCCAATAATATGGTTTCTTTAGGCTTTTCAAATCCACATCCCCAAGTTATGGAAAATTTGACCAAAAATTTAACCATGGGTCACTGCTGGTTTTGAGATGATATTGGACATAATTAATAAAATATAATCTTTGGTAGTTTGGGATGCTGATTTCAGTTTATTGACTGGTTTTCACATAAATTGAAATTACAGATAATGGGAAGGAGTCTAAGTCTAAGCCCAATACTTCGAAGGGAGTTGGAGAATCTCGACAAGGATGCTGACAGTAGAAGGTCAGCTATGAAAACGTTGAAATCATTTGTGAAAGACTTGGATTCCAAAGCAATACCTCTGTTTCTTGCTCAGGTTTCTCAAACCAAAGAAAATGGGGCATCATCGGGCGAGTATACAATTTCACTTTATGAAGTTCTTGCTCGTGTCCATGGACCCAATATAGTCCCTCAAATAGATAACATCATGACTACCATTATCAAGACCCTGTCCTCGAGTGCAGGATCTTTTGCTCTTCACCAGGCTTGCTCAAAGGTTGTTCCAGCTATTGCAAGGTATGCAATGGACCCAACAACAGCAAATGACAAGAAGAGATATATTATCCACTCTCTCTGTAAACCCCTATCTAATTCTCTTTTGGGTAGCCAAGAGAATCTATCTTCTGGAGCTGCTCTCTGCTTACAGGCACTTGTGGAATCTGATAATTGGCGATTTGCTTCAAAGGAAATGGTGAATGAGGTCTGTCAGAGAGTTACTGGAGCTTTGGAGAAACACACACAGACCAATTCACATATGGCCTTAGTTATGGCTTTGGCTAAACACAATAGCTTGACTGTTGAAGCTTATTCAAGACTGTTGATAATGTCTGGATTGCAAATCCTGAATTCTGGTTTTATGGAGGCAAATACTCAAAAACAATTCTCAGCCATTCATATGGTGAGTTATCTGATGAGATGTTTGGACGCCAAGAGTATATTCTCTGAATTGGATTTGATAATTAAGGAGATGGAGAAGTGCCAGTCTGATCGAATGCCCTTTATAACCAGGGCTGCTTTTGAAGCACTGCAAACTGCAAAGAGAATATGTGTTGAGAAAGGTTCAAAACTTGAGAGGGATGTGGGTTCAATCACTGGCTCAAACTTTGAAAGGAGAGAGAACATCAGGAGGACCTCTCACTGGATCACCTGAGTCACAGACTGTTGATTCTGCTTTTGGATATGATTATTTTATGCAATCACCCATTTCAATGAATCAGGTCCCTCAACTCGGGTCCTATGATCGTAGGAGTGTGAACCGTAGACTTTGGCGAAGGCATGAGAATGGCGGCTTAGATGTATCTCTGAAAGATGGAATGTTTTCAGAAATAACTCCAGGAAGTCACATCATAAACTCTGGGCACGGTGAATTTTCTGACAAGTGTACAGATTTTTCTGAAAATTTTGCAGGGTTCATGCAAGGAAGTGTGGAAAATGGAATTGTCAGAAGCTCTAATCCCAGTCCTCATGTGAGTTTTGACTTTCAATAGTTATTAATACTTGTTTGAATTAGATTTTATGGAGAGCCATAATTTGCTATAACACGTGAGAAAGAGAGAGAGCACTAAAATTCAAAGAAAATTTATATAAGGCTCCAGTGCACCATTTGTTTGAATTTTGAACAGTATGGCCAGCATCTACCTTCCAGAAGTTATAAATTTTATTTAGCAAACATGAAAATTTGCTTAAATGCATGTTCTCTACCATTTAGAATTAGATTTTTAGATGGAAAATTTAGAATTATTCTAATCGTCTAACTAATTTCCTTCTTATAATGCATATATCACTTCGTTTCATGTTTCAAAAGACACGGTCTCACATTAGTATCGAGGGTGTAAAGATCTTCACTACTCCAAGAAAGCTCATTCGTTCACTTCAGGATGCAAATGGTATGATCTCAGACTTCTCCGAGAGACAAACTAGAAGGTTCGGAAGTCCATTCTCAAGTAAATTTGAGTGGACTCCTACATCAAAGCATGAACAAAATGGCCTTGCTCAGGGCATGAACTGTAACATCGAAAGAGGTGAAAACTTCTCTTCCGGAAGGGAACAGATTCATGGTCAATCAGAATCAGTATCCTCAACAGGAGATGTGCTTCCTGATACGGATTCACAAGTGTCCCCAGAGGTAGTTTGTGGAAATCAAACTGAATCTCAGAGTGCCAATATTCAAAAAGGCCATAGAAAACTTGGTTGCGAAATAGTGGGATGTCTTCTTTTAGTCCTATTTGTAATATTTTTATTTTTGCTGGGGTTTGATAATCAGAATGATAGCTATGTTCTTGTTCCCACCTAACCTGTCTTGCTTAAATTAGCGATTTGATCAATTTAAAAAACCTTGAATGATAGCTTGAGATGCTAAACACAGGATTTATGTACTTTCAGCAACCAGAAGTATTAAGTAGCTATTTCTTCTGATACATTAGGAGTCCTTTTTTCTCTCTACTGGCCAATTTCATTAGATGCTGCATATGTAAGAAAGCTAAAATTCAAGATCTTTACTTCATGAGTCAATCTTGCATCTAGCTTATCTACAATTGTTTTTTATTGTTTGTTCCAAGGTGAATACTTGTTTTCTTGACATACACCTGTTTTATTAATGAAGACTCGGAATATAGAACTGAATGAATGATTGGAAACATTTTGAATCAAAACAATCTAAATGGAGTGCCATCTTGCTGGGTGTGATGGATTTAGAATCAACTTTAATGACAACAAAATCCTACACTGATCAAGGGCCACCAAGTCAGGAGCTTTAGCTTCTAAGTTGTCATCTTAGAACTCCAGTTGTGAATTGATGTTGAGCACTGTATTGGTGATTATTAGATTTAATCCTACAGTTGAATATCTTATGAAAATTTGTGCAGAATTTAATATTTCAAGGTCTTTAGAATAAGTGTGGGAACTTAAATGAGAGAAAACATGTTACATCTGCACAGTTTGAAAGAATTTGCTTTCTCTGTTCAAAAAGTATTTGGCCATGCAGAAGATTCTCCGTTTGAATTTCAGAAATTGGGGTTGTGTATATGCTGTCCTCCTCTCCATTCACTTTGCGAGTTTAAGCTTATGGGTTGTAGCAGGGCGGCTTGGCCTAGGCATATATAAGAATATTTGCTGTGCCATTTGTGTCTTGATCCAGGACTGAACATGTAAAGTTCATTGAATCCATCTCTTCTCATTATCACTGAGTTTCTTCTACCCTGTTCTTTCAAAGGGGACAAGATGTTAAAGATAGAAAATGGTTCTTTATATATTGTTACATGTAGGTATAATGTTGATCGTTTTTATATGCTATTTTTATGATCAGATGGCTTCGCTTCACATATAGGAGGGCAGGATGTCCAATCTCCATGTTACCCATCTTCCTTTTTGGGGTTCAGACAGTAAATCAATAAAAAGGGGCAAAATGCGATGCCCCAAGATAGGAAAAGAATAAGACAGTAAGTCAGCAGAGTGAGAATTAAAATAAAATAGGTTAAAATTTGCTTACCCAATCAATGACCGTGAATTTTCGAGGTGCACTGGTATAAATCCTGCTCATTTTGTCTGTCAAATGCTTGTAGTTGTCTTTTTCCTCACCCTTCCACTCTTCTATGTTTCTCGTCGTGCTTTTCAAGTCATCATCAGTGTTCTGTTGGAAATAAGTTTGTTGAGTGCAGTATGGCCCCAGAATTTCTGGGAAACCTGATCGTTTCTCTTGCCAAAGTCCGGAGGAATAATGCTTAAATTCGCCAAAACTGGGGGCCTGCTAAAAAAATCTGATCCCTCTAGTCCCCCTGCATAAGTTGCTTCTGGGGTGCTTACTGTCAGATGGCTTATGAGTGAACCCATTAGGCGCAGGGCTGAGGCTCTTGCATTTGAGACTAGAATCTCCGAGATTAAAACATTTCGTTGCAGATTTATGACAGGTCTTACCTCAACATTGCCCTCGGAATTTCTGCTAATCAATCCAACCTGCATTTCTCAATAAATGCATTTTCATTATTCTAAACTTTTGCTAATAAAACAAGTTAACAAACCTGAATTGATGCTTGAGGAGTTCCTTTAACTTGATGAAAGGCCCAAATATTTGGACACTATGAACCTCTATCGTTCTGGCAGTTGAAGGCTAGTGATATTCCTCCTTGAATGACAGCACCACCATTCTCCCCCTCTGAGACTGTTGTGTGCAGCAACTCCATTGTGCCTCCGTGTCACATTGAATGAAGTGATTAAACCACTTGGCAGCATCACATTGGCCACGCTTCCATTCTCGAGCGCCATCTTAATGACAACTATCGGTAATACCTGAAAAAGTGACTCCGCCAATTCCGAATTCACTTGTCAAGCAATCCACATCTATAGGTGGAAATGAGAACGAAGCAACTGCTTGCAATGCCAAATATCTTTTTCTACTGAATTTCTGCCTTGTAGCTGGGACAAGATAAGGGCGTAAAAAATGTCTTTGGTTACCAGTTTTATGGTAGAAAGAGAGATGGATGTTGGAGAGGGGAAACAAGTGTAGACAATGTTCATCATCCACTTCCGCTGTGAATTACTCCATTACCAGCCATGTCCAGCACCCGTCGATACAATGCAAAGAGAACTGTAAATGGACAAAATCGAGGGAATAGGATATGCCCTTTTATCTTCACTGCTTAGCTCTACGTGATAATATTTGAATTGGTTGGTTCTGATTCAAACTTGAAAGATATTTGGAGGATATTTCTCTTTTGTTGTCCTCTAGCTTCGCAAGTTTTAAGGACATTTTGAATTAGTCTGTCTCTCTATCTCCTTGAAATAACTTATCCCATGCTGTAAGGTAGGGAATGGGAAATTAAGCAATAGCGATACACAATGATCAGCCTTTAATCTCGTTGGATCGAAATAACTCAACATTAAACATTCAAAATGACCTTTTAAGAATAAAAACTCAAGGAAAGAAAGATGTTTACTTAAATTATAAATTTTAATGTATTTCTTCCTGATGTGCACAAAAGAAGTGGCCGATCCCGAGCCTTCGCATATAGCCCGAGATACTTACCATGAGCTGTCATACACCCAAAATTCCTCACAAGAGTGGTCGGGCAGGCCCTCATTGGTTGGGTCTTGGTAGGGTCAAGCCTAATATTGGTGATACTACTCTTCATGCCTTTATCTCGTGCCTTTTAGAAGTTTTATTCATTCCATAACTCAAATTTTCTACATTCATAATTATCCAAATATTCAACATCTTACTGTCCAAGTCAAACTCCTAGAGGTAATTCTAGTATAACTCAATCACTTTATGTGATAAGAATGGGGATTCTAGGTGGTTTAATTCTTAAAGGATCCAGCCATCAAACTCCATAAATATATAATTGTTGCCTTTTTTATATCGCAAGTGTACGATATTGTAACAAGTAGTATAGTGGACATTTGAGTCCGGATATCGTTTTCACGAGAACTATACTTTAAGATTTAATCTAATTTTTCTACCTCATATTTGATAAAAGCAAGTAAATAATTATGATGGTTATAATTATTTTTTCTACTACTTTTGACTAATTGAAAATATGAAAGATTGCAAGCAACATATAATTGAAGATTCAAATATGTGATGAATATTATGACATGACAATTTTATAGATTGATCACCTTAATTTTTAATTCAAGATTCATAACCTAATGTAGTGTTCGATCGAATTCTTCTATTATATTCAATTTACAGATCTCGAGTTCTCATTTAGCCTATTTAACTAATTGAATTCCATACATTTATGTGAACCAACTTTAGTTA
>CAIGRN010178757.1:0-19216 GCA_903798345.1 Fraxinus anomala
AAAAAAAAAAAAAATTCTCTATATATACACATAAATCATTCGATTATTTTCTCACTCTAACCCTCCCACAGTAATTACATACACAAAATCACAATCTTTCAAAAATGAGTGAAGTAGTGGAAGTAAACTCAAGCCCAGTAACGATCATCAAAAACCCATCTGGAACAGAATCTCCGGTTCAGGTGATCTCAGCACCACCATACCAATTGACTCGATCACCATTGATTTATGATTCAGTTAATCAGACGAACCCTAAAAGCCCATTTGCTGTGGTTACACCTTTAGCGAGTCCGATGAAAAAGGCGATGAAAAGCATGCAAAACTACCTTGAAGAAATTGGTCATCTGACGAAGCTTGNGTGATCTCAGCACCACCATACCAATTGACTCGATCACCATTGATTTATGATTCAGTTAATCAGACGAACCCCAAAAGCCCATTTGCTGTGGTTACACCTTTAGCGAGTCCGATGAAAAAGGCAATGAAAAGCATGCAAAACTACCTTGAAGAAATTGGTCATCTGACGAAGCTTGGTCCACAAGAAGATTGGCTTCCAATTACTGAATCAAGAAATGGGAATGCATACTATGCAGCTTTTCATACCCTGAGTTCTGGAATTGGAATTCAAGCCCTTGTTCTTCCTCTTGCTTTTACTGCTCTTGGTTGGTAAGTAAATAAATTTTCGACTACAAGTTCGAAGTTACCTATATTGACATAAAAAGTAAAAATTGTTTTAAAAATAAGTAGCTAATTGCTAATCTAATTTTGATGATTATAAATATTTTTTCCTTAAAACGAACCGCCATATAGGTGGATGACTAGATGACCTTCAGTGTGTGAAAGAAATAATGATAAACTGGATTATTTACTTATAAGTAGATTTTGAAAACGTAGCCAAAACATGGGTGTTTTCTTTCTGATTTTGTAAATTCTGAGATTTACTTTGATAAAACTTTGTTTTCAACAGGCGAAATTTCAATTTTGACTAAACATTTGATGGGATTAAGAACTTTATCAACTTTTCAACTATACATGTCATCGACTTTTATCGAAATCTGTTAAAACTTTTTATCGAAATTTTGTCTCACATGCCCTTAATATTCGTTAATTTTTTACTTTATATTGCTTAAGATATATATTTTGATAAAAACATATTGTTATAGAAGTAAAAATCATAGTAATAATTTAATCAATGACAATAAAGTAATGAACGACCTTGGTATATCTAAAAGTTTAAACTATAAAAAATAAAGTAGGATTTTATATAATTAAGGTCTGATTAGGTTTCTCTATCAACTGATAAATTGCAGGACATGGGGAATTATATGCCTATCATTGGCATTTGTATGGCAATTATACACTTTGTGGCTACTAATACAACTCCATGAATCCGTCACTGGAACTCGCTATAGCCGTTACCTCGTGCTCTCAATGGCTGCTTTTGGTAATTAATGATCATCCCTAATTATTATCTCTAATAGTTAAATTATATTAATTATTTTACGTCTCAAAAGATCAAAAGATCGAACAAAGTCAAGTCTTTTACAGTTATGCTAATTAGACTTTGGGCTCGTTGACAAGACTTTTACTTTTACTTTTACTTCTTATAAGAGAGCTTCACAAGAAAATTAATTTAATTGGTATTTGAAAGTTAATATTTAAAAGATCTTCCTCTTCTTGTAGAGCTTTTGAAGGAACCCATATTAGACCGGAAGAAGTGATTTTATAAAATTAATTAAACAGTTTCAAGAACTCCTTCCGATATCTCAAAAACATGCCAAACAGGCCCTTTGCTACATATTATGGCATGGATCCTTTTGTTCATCAAGACAACTAATACGCCTAGAGGATATTGTTTCAGGTAATAAACTGGGAAAGCTATCGACCCTTCTCCCAACCATGTATCTCTCCGGCGGCACTTGCGTAACCCTAATAATGATTGGCGGCGCCAACTTAAAAATCTTCTTCCAAATTGTGTGTAGCAACCCTACATGCAATGCAGATTCGATAACCACCGTTGTGTGGTACATTATTTTCACTTGCTCAGCCGTGATCCTGGCTCAACTCCCCAACTTGAACTCCATCGCCGGAGTATCCCTGATTGGCGCTGCCACGGCAGTCACATATTGTACTCTAACGTGGGTTTTGTCTGTCACCAAAAGCAGGCCAAATGGCATATCCTATGAACCCTTAGAGACCAAATCGGATATTGCTAAAATTTGCAGCGTTCTTAATGCTCTTGGAATCATTGCATTTGCTTTTAGGGGACACAATCTTGCCTTGGAAATACAGGTTTGAAAATTCACCTCTTCTTCAATTAAAAAAACCAAAAGATACTTTACACATATTAATGAATTTAATAGTACAATTCTGGGTCCTACGTCGATTGTGATTAGTAAATTTAAAAATAAGTAATTTTTTTTGCTGTTGAAAGTATAAGCTACCGCCCCCATTAAAATTATAATTCATTGTTCTTTCTTTTTATTAATCACATTCTCCAATAAAATAATATTACATGTAAATTTAAAAAAAAAATTCCTTTTTTAATCACTCATTATTCAAAATAAATTCTATTTCAAAAATTATAATCTCAAAATAATGAGGGCCAAACGGTGGCTAATTACCTCCTTTTGCCACAACACATTAAACATTTGGAATTAATTTCGCAGGGAACCATGCCTTGTAGTCTAAAGCACCCATCTAATCTGCCAATGTGGAAAGGGGTGAAATTTTCATATCTAATCATCGCCTGCTGTTTGTTTCCCCTGGCAATAGGAGGCTATTGGGCATATGGGAACTTGGTAATTCTCCATTCCATATATTGATTTCTTTGTAATCTAGCTTACTATATATGCCTTGATGACAATGCACTTTATGACCAGATGCCTACAAATGGCGGGATTTTGAGTGCATTGGATAAGTATCATGGACATGACATGAGCAAGGCAATATTGGGGTTAACAAGCCTCTTGGTTGTGATCAACAGCCTCACCTCTTTCCAAATATACGCAATGCCAGTCTTTGACAATCTCGAGTTCAGGTACACTAGCAACCGGAACAGACCATGTCCATGGTGGGTTAGGATACTGCTGCGCGTGTTCTTTGGATGCCTTGCACTCTTCATAGCTATAGCATTCCCATTCTTGCCGAGTTTGGCTGGACTGATAGGAGGAATTGCATTACCAGTAACTTTAGCATATCCCTGCTTGATGTGGATTACTATCAAGAAACCCGAAAAGTATAGTGCAATGTGGTATCTCAATTGGTCACTTGGATCTCTAGGAATGATATTAAGCTTTCTACTAGTATTCGGAGCAATATGGACTATAGTGACGCAAGGAATAGAAGTCCACTTTTTCAAGCCCCACTGAGTTGGTCGACTATTATAACTTAAATCCTGGTAGAAGCTGGTTACAACTGTTGCTAAGAAGTCCTGACTTCTCTGATGTAGGCAACTTATCAAATGCACAAAGTAAATGTAAGGCGCGCTATGTATGTGAAATCAACACATCTGAAGATAGTATACAATTGAAGGGGTTCAACATTTGATAGTCTGTTCAATAACAACAAATATAGTCTTGTCTTTCCATACAAAGGAATTGGACAATAAAACAGTAATTAGGGCATATAATGCCAGTACAAACGCCAAATCTACAGTCCCCAGCAAGATAAATCCATCAAGAGATTCAGAAAGATAGGGCATTAACAATGCAGCCAAAGAGGTGATTAATCCAGTCAAACCAAAACATCAAACCTGTTCAAACTAGAACCGAATTCCTTATCCATACCATAATGAACTAATCATATCAATTATATTCTTAAATCAGCTAGCCTTAAGTGCAATTACATATACTATGAAATTGAATTAAAAAAAAAAAAAACGAAAAGATAACCAAGAGCAATGGCCAAGGATTCTCACAGCTACATGATTGCAAAGGAGTTTTTACTTCATTGATTTTTACATAGATAATGGAAGAAGCATTCTTCGCTTCCTTTTCCCAGCCAGTCTTACTTGCTTTGTAATTTTCATGCATAAAAGCAATAGCATTGTAATAAATACCAAAACAACAGCAAGCCTCAAATGTCTAAAATATAAAGAAATGGCAGAGAAAACGATGAATGCTAAAATGATGAGTTCCCATATCACGAATATAGCAACATCCACCCTACATCCAGAAAACACAGCATATGAGAAATGACATCTTGAGATGCGCAAGCACATATGATAAACTTGTTAGAAAAGGGAAATAAAAGTATATACAGAAAATATGAAACAGTTACAACATATTTTATGGAAATAACAAGCAACACAAAATACAAGTCCAAGAACTTGCAAATTTAGTAAATGTCTTCAAAAACCAATTAGAATTTCAATTATAGAAATATCTTAGAAACTTAAAAACACAATGTGTGCACATAAAAGAAATTTCAATTATAGAAATATCTTAGAAACTCAAAAACACAATGTGTGCACATCAAAGAAAAGACCTTAGCAAGTCTAAAGGCCTATTTGGCACGACTTTTATTTTTGTTTTTACTTCATGTAGAAGAGTTTTTAGGGAAAACTATTTTAATTTTTGTTTAGAATCTAATTTTTAAAAGTACTTCTTATTCCAGAAGTACTTTTAGAGGAAACCATAATATACCAGCTTCCTCTAAAAGTTCCTCTAACTATCGAAATCACTTTCATAAAATTAGCTAAACGGGTTCAAAAGCAATTTTTGAGACTCAAAAGCTCCTTTTGACTTTTCAAAAGTCATGTCAAACGGACCATAAAACTATTAATTCCACGATGTAACCATCAAGATTAGAACATAGGTCACATTGAACATCCAATTTCTAGAACAACAGAAAATAGAGGATAAGACAACAATACGGTCACCAGATGGTAGTACATGTGCCATGCTATGCATAAAAAGCCCATTTCAGCAGTGATTAGGCAACAATATAAGCTTATGGATTCATTAACCTGGTCATTAATGTATGTAATGCAACTTATTCAAATGATAATGTTTAGTGCGAGTTTGAGCGTGTGTATGTTGAAGGTGGGGGCTATTCGCCTTCTCAAAATTCGATGAATCAAATATATCGGAATGTGTGTGTGTGTGAGAATTGAGGGATCCACATATTGTAAGAGTTCAAGTTTCCGCCTCTTTCTGACCAATCATTCCAATTTGCAATCAAAGTAACACTGTAACACCTTGAATTTAAATAAAACATAATTGGCTTTCACATGTACCCAAAATAAACCCATTATTCAAAATTTAATTACGTTCCATATGGATTTCCATTTTCCAGTGAAAACAGTCCGTGCCTGCAAATTTTCTGTCCAACCATGAAAGGACATCTTAGTTTATTTTTCTAAGTGCTCTATCTTCCATTAGGACCATTGCTATCAGCTTATGCAAATTAAATCCCATGTATCTTATTTATTTCTTCTTCGTTACATGTGTTCATTTATCCACCTTAATTTTCTGAAGTTTTCGCATTTTTCGCAAATACTAAAACGGTAAATTTCGCATCTTAGATTTGACCTTTAAATATATCTTGTTGGCAAAAGTCCACTGGGGTTACTTCCAGAATTTTCAGTTTCACAGATACTCTCAAGATAATGCAAATGGATTGGTGCATATGCTTTAATAATTCACTTGTTTTGTTTGTGTGAGAGATTAGATGGGGTGAAAGGATGCTGGATTCCAAATATGGAGCTGGAGAAAAGGGGCCCTATATGGTAGGCAAATAACCAATAATTACTTGGTTTTTCTGCTAGAATTGAAAATCATGGATCCAAAAACTTTTCAACCACACATTTCTTCTACTTCTATCAAAATCTACTAAAAATCTTATTTTAATTCCCACCAAACAAGGGCTATATTTATTTTTGTTTAGGATGTCAAAGATAAAAAAAAAATGTACAAGACTATGCCTCTTTAATCCTAATAGTCTCTGAAGTTTAGGGAAATTCTCATTTACGTCTAAAACATTCAAATGTCTATACATTAGTCCTCATGGTTTCACTTTAGTCACAAAGTAGTCCAATGTGTAACAAACTTTTTTTTCTTATCAATTTTTTTTTTTTATGCCACACACTAGAGTGGAAGTTCCTTGTTGAAATTATTTAGGTACACTGTGTATGATAAGGCAGTGTTACATTAGTCATCCAATCACATCTTAATCAGATTGTCCTTATGAGAAGTACATAACTAAACTGTTTTGGTGTTAGTGCAGTGAAGGAAGCCACTTCCCTCAATTCCCTTCCACAAATGCACACACTCCTGTATGTAACTTCTTTCGTGATTATTAACAAGACACTCAGAGTTTCACCTGCCTTTTAGAATGATCTACATTATTTATGCAGTTGAGCATTATTACTGTCCAATTATGAATATTCACAGTGAAAGACGCTTTAATTGTATAACCATGTATTTTCGGTGATCTAGGATGGACAAAAGCAACTTAATGTGCTGCAGCAAATGATTGGGGATCTGAAAAGGTGGTGGCAGAAGTGGTCAACAGCTATGATAATGACGGTAAAGGAATGAAGTGGTAGCAGTGGTAATGGGGAATCAAGTGTTTGGTCGCAGTGAGGATTGAATCAGAGGTGATGTGAGTGAATGAAGAGAAGCTCTGGTGGTGGACATGGGCAGAAGCAGACACATTTCAAGATTGGTTTAGCATGTGTTTTATGTTTTTTCCATTGACGCCCTTTCGCTATGCATACTGCACATGTACAATGCTTTTTGTCTGACTATTGACAGATTCTTATAAATTCAACTGCCTTCAGATTGAATAGAAATTTGTGAGACATTTTATTGAAAGCGAAACATAACTAAAGTGAGGATTTATTGAACTCCATGGATTGTTAGCATTTCTAAACCAAACTCTTACAACATGAGGAAGTGGATCCCTTCTATTAATATAAGTATACGCACACTTATTGTCAATTAAGTACCTCATCTTTCATATAATTTTAGCCATTGAATGCAATCTTAGAGAATGTCTCTCAGGAACGATTGATCTGTACGTCTCAAAATAGATTAAATTATGTAGCGTGGTCTCTTCCATAACTCAAGTATCTATGCAGGTTGGGGCATATCAATCCTCCGTCTTTTAAGCATAAAACTGTTTTTTCTGAACTTAACACTCAGATACTTACCCACATCTGACAGCCCTTAATGATATAACTTAATTTCAATTGAAGATAAACTGTATGAATGATAGTCCACACAGTCTTCTCCCCCGTCATCCAGCAAACACTTATCATGTTCAAAATTTTCTCAGTGTACACAAAAGAACCCTAAAATGTATAGACATACCTCGAATTAAGACTGTTACAACGTATTTATGGAATCTTAATAACTCGAAACAAGTTAGCATTGCCAGAAACCATTCCCGTCGTTATAATCAGACAGCAATATATATGTTGAGATCAAAGTTCTATACCAAATAATAATGCCCTAATTATTTTCTTGACCCCACAATTCAATGCTCCCCTTGTTCAGTCAAAAATTCGCATAAATACAAACCCTAGTTGATCTAATTCTAGCATTAAAATCCCATAAAACCGAAATTTCAGCATGAAAGATGAAGAAAAAAGGAAAATTAAGCATACAATCACCAATATCAGGATTGAGGAAACCCTAAGTACCAAGAAGAGAGAAACAAGAACAATTGATGAAAGGAAAAAGAGATAATGAAAAGGGTGAGTATTAAATAATTTTTTTTTAAAAAAATACCTAGAGGAGGTAAGATTGGAGGTGGACGAGAAGAAAGAGACGGAAGCCCAGCCGTGTTTGGATCGAATTTGATATTCTCTCAGCTGCTCCGCCAAATTTGACCGCGTTATCATCCTTCCAATCTCTATCTCCGGGCACCTGCCCCCTCCCTCTCTATAATTCTTTCTTTCTCTCTATATATATCTATATGTGTTTTCTACAGGTGGTCGGCAGTGGCTGAGAGCAGGCGGCGGCTGCGACGATTTTGAACAGGTGATTGAACGGGAAAGAAGAAGGCAACAGGCATCAACGTTCATTTCGGTATAAATGTGAGTCGTATTACTTTCATTTTCGAGTCAATTTTAAAACAATATAATTAAAAATACTTTTATTAACACGATTTTTAAGCTTTTAAACTAAGCCAAACATGCTATTAATTATATTCGTCTTTCTTAGAGCCGTTTGGTGTACATTAAAACGAGAGAATGTATTTTTTTGAAGTGATGTGATGAGAAATATGTAGTTGAAAAAGAATAAAAAGTTAATAATATAATGAAAATATTATTTTATTGAAAAATGTGTGGTTGATAATGAGTAGAAGAATAAGAGTGAAAAAAAATAATGTGACGCAAACAGTGGCTTAAGTAAAATAAATCTATTTTAAAATTAACATGTCTTTATTTTTAAAATAAATTTTTTTTTTCTAATATCTATAATTTATATTTTATAAGTACACTATTTCATGGTTAGCAAACATGTCATTTTTAAATTGATAAATGATAGATTGTCATACAGCATTATATAATCTCTTATGTAAATTTTGATATACATATATCAACACCCTTTTTTTTCTCAATCGTTAGTTGGTTCCAACTTTCGAAGATTGTGTCAACGATATTTCAATTTGACGAAATATGTCTATTTAGTAAAAGATCACAAGATAGGCATATTTTTATGATTGATGGGCATTGTTGTCCGAATGTAATCTCGCTCCACTTTTAGCACCTTTTGTTTTAATGTAATAATTTGTGATAAAGTAGTATTCAAAATGGTGGAATGCTACTTTTGAACAATTAAACCCATGAGATATTTATAGTCCAATGGAGCCCATTCGCACAATGTCAAAATGTTGAAACATAGAGGTGACACAAACTAAAGATTGGGGATATGAATGTCACGCTTGGAAAATTTTGGCAACTCCAAAGGAATTTACAATTTCTTTATCTTGAAAGTTTTTCTCTTTTCTTTTGTTTTTGTTATGGAAATTGGAGATAATAATTTACAAGTATATTTTTTTTAAGCTTAGCAAGCGTGCTTTTATTATTAGTATTATTATTTCATTTTAAAGATTTTTCTTTTACTTTCCTTTCTGATTTTCGAAGTTGGAGATAAATTTAGGATTGACATAGTTCAATTTGAATTGATTCTCAAAAGAATAAGATTACTGTATTTGGCAGTGCATTACAAGTGGTCATTGGACGCACCTTAAATAATTTTTGGTAGCAAATGATGTTAACCATTTGAAAGAGTAATAGATAAATAAGTAATACTTATGGATCTCTCGAAAATCTATATAAAAAGGTATTTAAGTGTTTGTAAACAATTTATAAACATGAGCCAAAATGGGCTAAATTCAGTTTTTCAAATGATAAGTTAAATGTTTCATTAATCACGAAACTTATACTTTCGTCACGCTTTACTCACTAAATTTTAAAATACTTTTGAATGGTCATTAAACTTTAACATGTTGTACTCTATTTTTCACTCACCGTAGTTTCATTAGTAACTGAACTTATACATTCATCATGTTTTAATGAACTTTAAAATAATTCCTAGTGGTCACTGAACTTTATTTAATCCAATTGTTAAAATATTAAAAAATTTGAAGTATAAAATATCATATACGAAGACAACGTCCTTCATTCCTCTTGAATTATATGTGAAAACTCTAGAAATTATATTTTGTTATTCTTAATTAATATTATTGCCTCTAAACAAAACTTTCAGTTCCTCTTTGATATATAATTTTTTTGTTTTCTTGATTTGGATCTACAATCTTGATCGAAATAAAGAAATAATTTATTTATTTTATTTTCTCGATGTAGAAGAAGATTATGATATAAACTAAGATTTATGTCAATTTAAAGTTAGTATTATTCTTTTCCTTTGCACATAGCTTTTGATGACTACATAAATTATATATTCTTAATCTATATCAATATTCTCATCTTAGATTGAGAGTCTCATTATCTAGTCGATACTAATTTTATTTTTCTTGATCTAGGTAAAATTTCATAGACTTATAAAACATGTTGAGTGAGTGATGGAGTGCAACGTATTAAAATTCATCACTCAGACGCATTTTAAAGTTCAGTGAATAAAGCGTGACGAGAATATAAGTTCAATGATTAGTGAAACATGTTGACCCCAAAAAATATACATCCAACATGGCTAACAAATCTCAAGACCTCTCTCGTCCACGCAAGCCTCATTCATGCACACTTGGACAAATCGTTAACCACATGTGGCCTCCTTCGGTGGGGGTGGAGTCGACCACGCGCACTGCTACGGTCAAGTTACTTGGGAAAGTAAATATATGAGTGTAGGAGGACTTTAGACGTGAGCCTCTAATATAAGAAGGGGTCGGATTTGGGAAATAATAAGTAGAACGGTGATATGGTAAATTTATAGCTTGAGAGTTTAAACTTTCATTACCTTGAAATAACACTAAGCGTCTGTTTGCCGACCATTTTGGTGAAGGCAACCAATTTAAAGAACAGTGGAAAATTATAAAATAAATGGAACCTGGTCTGACACTCTAATTCCCTCTTTTCAGAATGTTACTCTACCTACTACTCTACATTTCCATTATTACCCTCATTCCTCACTTCACCTAACCCCTCTATATAGGTATTTACGCAACGGTTGCTTGTGAAATTTCTTTTCCATACTTTTCATTTTTTACTACAATTTTCTTTTCATTAAGTCAAACGTTGACCATAATTGCATGTTTGAATTTTCAAAATATTTATTCCTCTTGGTGGAACCGTTTACGTTTTTACGTGTTCGAATTATCAAATTATTTGTCAAGTTTTGTATTACTAAAAACCGTAAACATACAGCTAAGAATCCAAAATGAACAAACAACGTTTTTTATTTTAATGTCAAATAGTGAAACCGTAAGCATTCGTGTTGCAATATGCTAGCCTCAATATCACACTATCGTAGTTCGTGCGCCATATAATCACGCAGTTGGTCCCAAGGTAAATCTTCCTCCGTCATTGCATCAACTTCTGCTGCGACTTCGTCCTACTCCGATGGGAAGTCTATTTCTACTTAGTCATCACTTTCATGCTTCGTTCTACGAAATGCTTCGTCTGCACTGCCATTGCACCTCAACAAATTGTGCACTGCCATTGTCGCAACAACAACTGTTTGCACAGGAAACGAGTAGCTTGGCATACGATCAAGAATTTTCCATCGCTGCTTCAATACTCCAAATGAACTCTCGATGACATTCCTACAGGACGAGTGATAGAAATTGAACCATTCTCGTGCATCGCAAAATCTTCGTCGTCTGCCTGTCGGCACCGTACGAAACTCTTGAAAATGATAACGAATATTCGATCATTTGTATGACGCCATATAACCCGGTCGGTGCGCAAATCCAGAGTCAATGAGATAGTACTTCCCTGGAGCGGGAACGGGAAAATTAATATCCGGATAATGCGACTGTCGTGCGTATTCCCTGTATACCCGAGAAGCACGAACGTGAAGCACAAGTTAAAATCGCATGTTGCGAGCAAATTCTGCATTGGAATTCCTTTTCATCCTCTAAAATTCCATCTCTTGTGACGCGATAAGACGACCCTCACTTGCGTACTATCAATTGCTCCAATGCAATCCTAATCACCATCAAACATTAATATACGTCACAATATCGGACGAATGTTGCATTATAACGAAGACATAATGATACCAATAAATCACGATATAGCTTCAACGTCGTAACTTGGAACAATAGATATTCAATAGGGTCCGGATGATGATGTCCGGCGGGTTGGGCTTGATAACATTTCCAGCAAATGTGACAACAGCTCAAAGCACTGTTTTGAAATGGTGGCTGATCGTCTGCAATGAATGGCCAAAAAGTGTTTGCACCTGTCTGTATCATTTCCCGTGTGCTAGGACGCACAGAAACATTTCGACCTATTCGTAGATGTCGATATGAGCACTGCTTTGGAGACCATACTCACCACGAAGCATGTACGTAAAATGTGTGAACATACGTGGGTACATCCGGAACTCTTGAACATGTTCGTGGATAGGCATGCAAATTTTGTAGCATGAACAGATGTCTACTTCGTATATAAGGAAATTGAAATCTTGGTTCGTTTGAACGATGCAAATAGTCACGAACCATTTGTTTGGAAATGCGATAATATCCAAGCCATGTTTCGATGTCCTCTTCGAGTTGTTGCATAACAACCTCGTCAGCCGAACTATCGGACACATCGAAGTTTGGTTAAAGGTTGCAGTGCCAAAAACGATATTGTGACGTGTGTGCTTTCGAGAATGCAGAAGTAAAGTATTACTTTAGTGATCGACAAAACTTGATTGTGGAGAGGGCTGCAAAAGGTGTCTTTAGTGTCGAGTAGCTTGATTTCAATGAATTGTTCTGAGACCTACGCTTGTATATATATTGGCCAGTAATAGTTTTATTCCCTCCATGAAAAGACAATTGCAAAGAATCAATCCTTTTGTTAGATTTTTTGTATGACAATTGATTTATTACCTATCTAGTGTGAAAAGGTGATAGATATGATGGATCACCTTCTTATATTTCACATGCCCAATTACTAGTGTGATATAGAGGTGAAGGCCATAACATCCACAAACAGTATATAAAAAGATTTTGTGGCACGAGTACATATAAAAACCAACAACAAAGGTTTGGTACAGTCTAACACAAAATTCATAATGCAACAGTAGGAAAAGATCTGAAAACCACACAACAATTGCAAACAAACGACACAAGAACAAAACAACTAACCAACCTAGAAAATTTAAATATTCAACCGTTCAGATAATCGACTACCCATCAAAAGGAAGACGACGTGATGAACCGACTTTACGTTCCTTGTAGTCATCATAGGACCACTTCAACCAACGCATTTTCGTCCCTCGTCTTTTGCAGCCTTCCATATGTCTATGTTTTCACGAATATCGAGGATGATAAGTCAAACATGGAAAGATCGTCGGTATTGTCGACAAGTCCAGTAGCATCGATCTCTGCGATGTAGTCCTCGATCGAAAGATCATTTGAACAATTTCTCCGAGTAAATGACTGCAGTTCTGTGAACATGTCAACCATTTGATCCACTAAAGTCGAGATCGCACATGCTCCGTATTTTGTTTTTGCCAAATAGGATGTAGACTTACATTTATTACCACTATGCTTGCTCGATCGTGACATAGATGCAGTTGAATGGCCAATTTTCGATTCATCACGGACGAACTGCTTTTAAGAGGTACTGGCAATTGATCATCTAATTGGTCGCTGGCATTATCATCGTGAATACCGAATCCACGCCATGACAACTTGGTCGGGGTGAAGACATACTTGCTAAAATCAAATGTGTCACCAAACAGACGACTGTATCGATCAAAAATTTCTCCCACATCCTTATTTCTAAACCTCTCATACTTGGGGTTCTCTCGCGTAACAGAAACGGCAAAAACCATTTTTCATGTAGATATTGGAAAAGCACAATAATTGGCTCAACAGAACTGGCTACATAAGGCAAATCGACGGTTAAAGCGAATGTGCGGACAGGTAAAGAAAAAACTCATAACGCGAATGAATCTTTGTTTACCTTGATTTTACGATCCCACAACTCGTCATCAGCCATCATGCGATTACCGGCAGTTCAATCGTACTCCACGCCTGTGCAATGCAGTAGTTCGAACAACAACTTGTGATCGAGCTGCATTTACTGCAAGTGATTTCTAAGTTGGGAAATTGTCCAATTTTGTTTGCCTTTCGGTTGGAAAGCAATAGAATGCGGTCCCAGTCGGGCTTTGCGAAGCACTTGCCATGACGATGACCTTTCGCGACAGCCAATTCACATGCAACCATGAAAATTTGATGATCCTTTACTGCCCATTTCGCCATTCTACGTATCGGCTCCTTCGATTGCGAATCCACGAGGTCTTCTCCTGGCAGTTGAGATGGGGCGGCGGTTGTATAGCTCTGCAAGAGCAAAAACAGGGCAGATGATTACAGACGAAATGAAAGAGGTTGAAACAATAATTGCACATAGATACTGCAGAAAAACGTGGTCATTACCATGTGATGAGGATTGTTCCACTGATGCCTGGGGAAGCCGTCCATTTCGATGAAATCGATGGGTGCATACTTTGGTGGAGGATCTACACGAAGGAACAAATGTTTAGTCAATAACTCAGTCGAAAATGTATGGGAGAACCAGCTGGAACATAGGGAATGCAAGGGAAATCGAGAAAAAAATGTAATTGACACTTTAAATCTGCCTGAGATAGACTTTCCCATCAAGGCGTCTTCTTTGTCAAAATCGAACAATATTTATGGCGAAGCTCTAAAATCCAGTAAATGCGAACGTTTTGGGCAGCACCTTATCACTAGTGTATATATTTGTGTTGTATTTCACCGTCTCCGTCCACGAGCGGATCCAAGATCTAGTAATTTCTGATTGAGGTGAGAGAGAAGCTTAGATTGGAGATTTGATGTGGTTGGTGGGGTTGAATATGGGTTAGGTGAAGTGATAGAAAGGGTTGAAAGTGGAAATATGTGGAGTAAATGTTTGAAAGTGAAATCCCACTGTCAGACGTCTAGCCCTTTTTTTATTATTTTTCATTGTTCTTTAATTTGTTTTCGTTCACCAATATGGTCAGCAAACAGATGCTAAGTGTAAGATTTTATAATAACAAGAGAGTGAATTGGAGTAGTCAGATGAAGAGACACGTGGCCTCATTCATCCAACTAGTGCTCTTGTCTCTTGACATCAATCAATCACGAGCCTTAAATGCTAATATCATTTCAGGATCCATAGCTTGTGGCTATGTGCTTGACCTTGTGGGCTGGCCGTGGCGACGACGACAGTGAATTGTCACGTCAATCATACGTCGAGAAAGATTTTACGATCCCACAACTCGTCATCAGCCATCATGCGATTACCGGCAGTTCAATCGTACTCCACGCCTATGCAATGCAGTAGTTCGAACAACAACTTGTGATCGAGCTGTATTTACTGCAAGTGATTTCTAAGTTGGGAAATTGTCCAATTTTGTTTGCCTTTTGGTTGGAAAGCAATAGAATGCGGTCCCAGTCGGGCTTTGCGAAGCACTTGCCATGACGATGACCTTTCGCGACAGCCAATTCACATGCAACCATGAAAATTTGATGATCCTTTACTACCCATTTCGCCATTCTACGTACCGGCTCCTTCGATTGCGAATCCACGAGGTCTTCTCCTGGCAGTTGAGATGGGGCGGCGGTTGTATAGCTCTGCAAGAGCAAAAACAGGGCAGATGATTACAGATGAAATGAAAGAGGTTGAAACAATAATTGCACATAGATACTGTAGAAAAACGTGGTCATTACCATGTGATGAGGATTGTTCCACTGATGCCTGGGGAAGCCGTCCATTTCGATGAAATCGATGGGTGCATACTTTGGTGGAGGATCTACACGAAGGAACAAATTTTTAGTCAATAACTCAGTCGAAAATGTATGGGAGAACCAGCTGGAACATAGGGAATGCAAGGGAAATCGAGAAAAAAATGTAATTGACACTTTAAATCTGCCTGAGATAGACTTTCCCATCAAGGCGTCTTCTTCGTCAAAATCGAACAATATTTATGGCGAAGCTCTAAAATCCAGTAAATGCGAACGTTTTGGGTAGCACCTTATCACTAGTGTATATATCTGTGTTGTATTTCACCGTCTCCGTCCACGAGCGGATCCAAGATCTAGTAATTTCTGATTGAGGTGAGAGAGAAGCTTAGATTGGAGATTTGATGTGGTTGGTGGGGTTGAATATGGGTTAGGTGAAGTGATAGAAAGGGTTGAAAGTGGAAATATGTGGAGTAAATGTTTGAAAGTGAAATCCCACTGTCAGACGCCTAGCCCTTTTTTTATTATTTTTCATTGTTCTTTAATTTGTTTTCGTTCACCAATATGGTCAGCAAACAGATGCTAAGTGTAAGATTTTATAGTAACAAGAGAGTGAATTGGAGTAGTCAGATGAAGAGACACGTGGCCTCATTCATGCAACTAGTGCTCTTGTCTCTTGACATCAATCAATCACGAGCCTTAAATGCTAATATCATTTCAGGATTCATAGTTTGTGGCTATGTACTTGACCTTGTGGGCTGGCCGTGGCGACGACGACAGTGAATTGTCACGTCAATCATACGTCAAGAAAGATTGCCTGGAAGATCTGGTGTCGAGTCTCTTCCGTGATATCGCTTATTCTTCTTGTTCGACTTTTTTTCATGGGGTCAATGTATTTATGGGATTGGTAAGTACACTGGCTTGGCCGATTAAGTTCTCAGACCTAAGATTTTCTCTCAAGAATCCCTCAAACCTGATTACACAAAGTAACCAAAGGTTACTGCTCACCTAGGAACATATTCATCACAACTATACCAAAATCAACACTAGATCTCACCAAGAACATCTAGAACGAAAGATTACACGATGAAAATTAAAAAAAAATTAGAGAGAATACACAGAGAGCAGAAAATGAGAAAACCCTAAGAATAATCTCGAATAATGACGGAACTGAAGATTCAAGCCAGTAATACAACAATCAGAAGCATCCAACGGCCACAACTATTCTACATAGCATCATCTCAACCTTCAAAGTAAATAACTAAAGTCGCACTTTAGTTTAAGAAACACTAGAATGCTCAAGTGAAAAAGAGCCAACCGGGTTGCATTCATAAATGGGCTGACTCGACAGAGTTGGGTTTTCAGTTTGGGTTACATCATTGGGCCCAAAATTGTTAAGCAACAAATGTTTAACAGTTTCCAAATAATATTTTGGAAGTTAAAGGCATAAATCAAGTTCAATTGCCTTTTAATTTTTGACGGATTGGATCAAACATGTCGAGAAAAAAATGTGAAGCTTCACACATTCTAGGGTTGGACAAAATTCCCGAACCGAACCGAACCGAACCGAACGGTTTTTCATAAGTTAAATACCCGAACGGGTATCTGAATCGAGAACCGATAAGTTTGGTTTGATTCTCAGTTCTAGATCAAGAATCGAAGAACCGAATTTAAATAATTTTTTTAATTTTTATATTGAATTAATTAAATTTTTTATATTTTTTCTAATCAAATTGGATCCTAATTTAGTGATTAATACTTCAACTCCCAATCCAAGTCCATGCCTAGCTAATCCAACCCAACCCAATTTTTAAATTCAATTTTTTGTTTTAATTTTTTGGCCAAATTATTAATTTCATTGTTAGCCCAAGATCTAGATCTTTTTAAGTTTCTTGAAGCAAACTAATTATTGATATAGATCACCGATATTTTAGTATTAGTATTTACTTTTTGGTATTTTGTATACATTAAATCTTATTGGACAACTTGTTATTTATATATTTTTAAATTGAACAACGTTAATTTGTAAAAGTTACGAATGAACATGTCATTAGTTGTATTTATATAGTGTTGTTGTAAATGTTAACAAATTTAATTATGGTACGGAACCGAACCGAACCCGAACGGTTCCATAATTATATTTGGACCTGATTGTTTCATTTATTAAATACCCGAAAATTTTGGTTCGATTCGGTTCGATTTTGAAGAAATCGAATCGAACCATGTCCAATCCTAACACATTCTCTGACTAGAGATGACAACAAAATGGGAGCGTGAGATGAGAACCAGATATTTTACCTCCACGCCCTGTCCCCACTTAAAGGCTAGGTAAGGTGGGGTAACTCACGCCTTGTTTACTATCACATTTATAACATTTATTGAATTTGCAATATTGATAGTTTTTATTGATAATTTAAATTTCATTGAACTTATGGAGAACTCAACAAAACTGTAGAGTATTTGAAACATAAATTTGAGATAAAAGATTTAGAAAAAATAAAATTTGTCCTGGATTATAGATTGAACATTTCCAGAATTGATTAATCTTCGTATATAGAAAAAGTTTTAAAATGTTTTTATATGGATAAAGCACATCAATCGGCATTGCCTATAGTTGTTCGATAATTTGATGTTAAAAAATATCATTTTCATCCAATTGATGATTTAGAAAATGTTTTTGATCCTGAAGTATCATATCTTAATGAAGTTGGAGCGTTAATATATCTTACAAATTGTACTTGATCAAATATTACTTTTTCTATAAATCTTCTTAGAAAATATAGCTTTATACCAACTTAAAGACATTGAAATTGTGTTAAACACATTTTTCATTACCTAAGATGTTCTACTATTGACATTATTTTATGCTAAAAAATTGGGATCTTTTTTAGTGGTATGTGCAAATGGAAGTTATCTTATTGATTCATGTAAAGTTAAATCACAAATATGATATGTGTTCACATATGGTGGAATAGTTATATCATGGAGATCCATGAAGCAAACTAGGAAAGCAACATTTTCAAATCATTTTGTATTTCAATCCACAAGATAAGTCGAGAATGTGTATGATTGACGAAAATGACCCATCATATATAAGTATCATGAAGCTTAGCTTTAACAAAAGACAATCTAACAATATTTTATGGAAAAAATGCAAGTTGTATAGCACAACTCAAATAAATGTTATATCAAAGGAGATATGACAAATCATAATTCTCCAAAATTCTTGTACTCGTGTGAGATACAGTAGACCGATGATACCGATATTCAATCAAATTTGTTCAAGTGATAATATTACCGACTTCTTAACAAAAGCATTACCGGCATCTATATTCAATAAATTGGTCCATGAGATTCAAATACGTCGACTCAAAGATTTTTGGTGGTAAACATCAGAAAAGTAGTTGTTCTCTTTTTCCTCCATTCAGATTTTATCCCATTGAGCTTTCCAGGCAAAGTTTTAATGAAAAAAATATTTATTTTAGTACTCCAAAAAATAACTGTATTCTTTTTTTTTTTATTTGATATTTTTGTCCTACTGAATTTTTATCAAACGAGGTTTTAATAAAAAAATATATTATATAATGGGTTATTCAAGGGGTGTTATAAAATTATATATTAATTAGTAAATTACTGTTGTATCCTCGCAACTCTAATTATTATGACTATTGTATTTCTTGCAATCATAATTCTTCCCTATAAATATAAAGTTTTGGTCCTCAATAAAACACACACAAGTCTATTGATATCTCTATTTTATAATATTTTCTATTTTTTTTAAATAACTAAATTTTCTATTAGCAATAGTATAAATAAGGAAGGGTGTATTTTTGAAGAAAAAATTGAG
>CAIGRN010178761.1:0-20695 GCA_903798345.1 Fraxinus anomala
TCTCATCAAAAATCTGTGTTTTTGCGTAACACCATTGAAGCCTTTCTTGTTTTCATAGTTCTATGTTTAAACGAATATCTCTTTATATTGCAACAGGATGCAATAATGCCCGCCGATGCGAATCCCCGAATATAAAAAATTTATCTGAATTCTACATTTGTTCGCGAAGTGATGTATTTATTCCAGCCTATTCAAGCAGATTTTATACCTGTGTAGTGGGGACAGCCTATTCAAGCAGATTTTATACCTGTGTAGTGGGGATTAAAATTGCCTATGGGAAGCACAAATACTTGTCTGGCCGAAAGAGTTCATCCGCAAATGATTATATTTCTCCCTACGTAGCTAAGAAACCCATTTCCCTTATTCTTGTTACTTAAATGAAATAGATAAGCTGCTCTGGAGCACGTCCTTTTGGGTTGTATTTATCTGGATGATCATGTTTTGGCTTCCTTTGCGACAAATGAAAAAGCATAAATGAAATGTTTGTACTTGCCTTCCTAAATTTCTTGATTTTGTTACGAAGTCTGCACAAAATTGGCTTTGGTAATCAAGATGAAAATATGAAGCGTAATCAATAAACAGAAAACCTACTGATGTTGATTCGATAAACAAAAAAGTGCATATAGCGCATTGGATGAGATAAAATATGTTGTGTACAAGTTCTCAATTTCAAATGCATCTAGGTAAGTACGTCGCTTAAAAATTATACTCTCGTCACTGTAAAAACTGAAACCATATAGTTTGGCTAGAGTTTAATCTCAATTTTTTTTTTTTTCAAATAATGGTTGTCAAACGGATGCGGCATTGTCGTCCTAGAAAATGTGGTGGTCTGGTTTCTTAACTAGTGGGAACAAATGTTCTTTTGAGTCGTGTGTTTCTGTAGATCATGTTTTGGCTTCCTTTGCCACAGAAGAAATGTTTGGACTTGACCTTTCTAAATATCCACATTTTTTTTAATGAAATCTAAACAAAATTGGCTTTCGAGGTTACCCGGGTTTAGGGTTTATCAAGAGAGAGTGCCTGCAGACCGTATATTCCACAGTTTTAAGTGATTCAAAATCAATAAACACAAAATCCCATGACTTGTACAAAAAACAATCCTAAACAAGACAAGTAGAATGGAATTTTTCAATAAATACTTGCGAAGAAAACTCACTAAATACTGGTCACTAGAAGTGTACTGTGCATTGGGGGAGAGAATATGTTGGATACAAGTACTCAATCTCAGATGACACAAGCAAAATCACACAAGACGAGAATAAACCAACCATAAAGCAGTCAAGCTACGAAGTTTTCAATAGCACAATATTCAGCACTCCCAACAACTTGATATTCTGTCTATGAAAATGTTAGCCCTCTACGTCAGTCACTTTGGAGAAGAAAACCATCCAGTAAAGTCAACCTGCGAAAACACATTTAAATAAATGAATACTTGCTTCTTACCGACAATAAACACGAGGCCCCATCACCAGCCAGGATGGAAGTTTCTCTAAGAGCGAACAAAAAGTCGTATTTACCTCTTTGCTGACGTGATTTCCTTGTAAAGAATTCGCTAAAAGGCCTATTAGGAACAGGAATCAGTTTCCCGACAATTGCAAGTGGCCAGCTGGTCAAGAAGTAACAGAGAAATTACACGTGAGCTACAAGAATTACGAGCATGCTAAACAGATGAAAGTCAGAGACCCACACTTCAATGACAAACGAACCTGATAGCACCAATTGCAATGGAAACGAGCCACAACTTCCAACTGAGTCGAACGGTTGAAGTGAACTTCCCAAGAAACATGATTATTATCACCTGAATAACAAGAGCAGATATATGAAATCAGCAAAAGATGAAGAGACCTGAAAAGTAAATTTGCTTCTAGAAAGAGCAAAGATATTGGCGAATACCTGGAGCACAAGAGTAAGGCCAACGATACCCATGAATAGACGATTTTTGGTTACTCCCTTCCACACATTAATCTCATCTGGTTTTCTAGCATTAAATTCATTAAATATCTGAAATTAAATAAAATCAAACGGTATCAGTTAAATCCCATTTTAAAACAGCAATCAAAGATTTAACATACGTATGAACTAAACAGTGTGTAATTACCTGGCAGAAGACAAATGCATTAAAAATCAGCGTATTCTTCAGTTTGAAGGCATGGTCATGCGTGTCATGCCCTAAATTCAAGATTTTTGTTCCACCAAAATTGAGGATGAGGAGAACCGTCACTTGATATAG
This sequence comes from Fraxinus anomala, assembly GCA_903798345.1. Classification (NCBI taxonomy): domain Eukaryota; kingdom Viridiplantae; phylum Streptophyta; class Magnoliopsida; order Lamiales; family Oleaceae; genus Fraxinus; species Fraxinus anomala. The sequence goes on from CAIGRN010178761.1 coordinate 2,231, forward strand.
AGCCTGCAATTATTGAACCACCAATAGAGATTACAGCAAAACTAAAAAGAACGTCTATTTTTTCTTTTCCTAGCCTCTAAAATGTAATAAAATAGTTACAAAACTTGTACCTGTATGATCAAGTTCCTCCACATGATATTTGTTATGAGAGGTTCCCTAAAATAGCAGCGGTATCTTAATCAACAAGGATTCAATATATAATTCACGTCACAGAAAAATGAACAGCAACCCATCCCAGTTCCACATTGTTAAAAGACTTATCTGCCATTCTGTTTCTATATCAGAGCCCGAACACACCTCTAAATATTGAGGGTAACCAAGCAAAGCTTGCAGAATTCGCAGTGATTACCTATAATCTTAGGCAGATCATTATGGTTATGTGTTTAATAATATGATAGGACGACGGAGTTCTTATTGCACTAATATATCTTATTTATGTTTTCCATCTCTTTTTCCTTTTTTAGAGGGAACAAGAATCAGTTTCGAACGAAAATATCTGAATGACATGGGTACTAAGGCGTTTTAAAGATACAAAGAAAATATATCTCCAATAACACAGTGATTGTACAGAAGACATCCAGAAAGAATTCTAATTATGATGGAATTTTATCTTTCAATGGGCAATAGTCTACTATGATTACCACCTAACATGTAAAAGCAGCACTCCAAGGATTTTACATTAATCATTTCTCTTTTGGTAAGCCGGAAGGGGAGAAGAGTAGTCTAACCTGTCCAGACATGGTAAGTAATAAACCCAATTTTTAAATTACTTAAAACAATGATTTTAGAACATCGCATCATAGGTGGCAAGTCTAACCTTCTACCCACGGGAGGTCTACACATGAGATGATCAGTGGGACGTTCCGTTGCAAGTGCAAGAGCTCCTAGTGTATCCATGATAAGATTTACCCACAGAAGCTGTGTAGAAGAAATAGAATGTGGAAGTTACTACACAAGTACTCATCTCCTCATAAGAAACACCTGAGAGATCTATGACCATACAAGCTAGCAGGTGGAGTGAGAGATTACGAACCTGCACAGCATTTAGTGGGACATTACCAGAAGAAACTGCAGACACAACATTGATTATCAGGGCAGCAACATTAACTGTGAGCTGAAATTGAATAAATTTCTGTATATTGGCGTACACAGATCTTCCCCACCTCACGACCTGCAATTCGCAAAAAAATGTACTAAGAAATCACAATAATTCAATTCTGAGATGCTTTAAATCTTTAACTAGACACGTAGATAAAAATCTACCCCCACTGCAAAATAAACGCCAAACCGCATAACCCGTAAACCCTCGCACCCCTATCCTTACACCTGTTATGGAGGTCAGAAATCCGTGAATTATAGAAAAACTGATAACAATCTCATTGATTTTTTAATATATAAACGAATATTTTAGTTTTAATTTAGATAATGAGAGAAAAGTCCTCATAAACTCCATGGAAGCTGAAGAAAAACTTGAAGCATCCAGAAAGAGTGATGATAATTTCATTTGAAGAAATATTATCCATGTTCCTAACTGAAGGAAATTGCAGTAGTTTTTGCTTAAAAGCATATGAACAAGCATTGCTAAGAGTTCATTTATGATGAGAAAATTATGATCAGTGGTGAAATGGGAACTGACCTTAACCACCGTGGAAAAATTATCATCCAGTATGATAATATCTGAGCTCTCTTTAGCAACTTCTGTGCCTTGAATACCCATTGCAAGACCTATATCTGCCTGCACCACAATAAAATTACAGATCAGATCATATGAACTGAATAAGTAATAACAAGACCAAACAAAATGCAACATAGAAGTCTTCGACCAGATTAATCTTCTTCTTCTGATATTCTTTTATACAGCAAGTACTATAATGAAATTCATGAACCCAGAGCATTCAAATGTTCATTTACTGTACTTATCTCCATGTTAGTACAATTCAGACTTCTAGTCAATTTAATTTGATCTTTTCTGAATTCCATAAACATGTCTAGCTAGCACAATGAAACTGATTACCGATATACCAGCAGTTGTTACATACAAAGTTAACAAGGACTTGTGAGTATGAAATCAATCATCTTGTACAATCTAAACCAAATGTAGACTAGATAAAATTTCATTTTATCCCACTAAATAAAAGTCAACTTGTACATATGAAATTTGTACCTAACCAGAACATGGTTCAGACACAAATTGTGGCTGGTGAGCTTAGTAGCTTATAAGATGACATTTTGAAAAGTAGGTAGTCACAGTTTAAAAAAAGCCATCTTACAAGTTACTTATAAACTAATATTTTTCTTATCAAACTCATTCTCGAACCAGTAATACCAGCAAAGAATCAAACCTCATGTAGTGCCGGAGCATCATTAGTTCCATCTCCAGTAACAGCAACTACGTGTCCCCTCTTCCTCAGTGCTTGCACAAGCAAGAGTTTATCATTTGGAGATGACCTCCCCATCACCTGATCATACAAGAAGTCAGTGTCCCTCAACAAATAGCACAAACGAACAGCAGCCAAGTTATCTAGATCACAAGTTAATTTAGAGCTCTTACAGAAATTTTGTCAGCCACTTCTAGTCTCTGTGTGTCGGACAAGGCACGGAACACCTTTCCTTCAATAAGATTAGGTTCAGTAGCATCTGCATTGGATCCTAATATCCCACACTCTAAAGCTATTGCCCTAGCTGTTTGAAGATTGTCACCAGTGACCATCCGCACCTATAAAATTGTTAAAACAATATTCAACAAAATTGGAACACTTAAGAAGCTGCATGGTGAAATCAACAGATAAACACATTACAAAGGACAGAAATCCCATTTGAATCTGACCAGATTTCACAAAAAGAAAAAACTACCAGGAATGGAACCATTTCTGACGCTAGTGCTAAACTCTACCGATGTAATATTGATAAGCCATCACATAATCAATTAGATAAAAGTTTCAGTCCAACTCAAATTAAGATAACCACCATTTCCACACTAATATCTGTGGGCTATCTGGACAAGATAATAAACAAGGTCTGATATCGTAACAATATATACAAAATTTTCTAGTGTCAGAAAAGTAGTTCTTGAAATGTTATCCAAACTAATGGAGCAGAACTGTGGGTGTGAACAACTAGTTCTGCACAAGATCAGAATATTTGACAGCTATAAGAAAAAATATTCCAGCTAAAATGCCATGGAAAAATAAAAAACTTTCCCAAATAAGTATGGCAGAAAATTAAAATAAACAGTTCTGCTTAAAATCTGCAGGAGTGTCAAGAGTAGAAAGGAAGACAATACTACAATGTCAGCCAGTGCTAACCTTAAATGGAAGCAGCAAAATTATTGACAAAAAATGGCTACTCCCAGATGCAAACAGCACCAGTTTGCCCATATTCAAATTGGACACGAAATTTGTGGTGGCAAGCACATTTAGACTTATTGCACAAACACTTTTATTTAAGATGGTTTATCTGCAACTGATGTGTTGATCCTTTGAGCTTATAAGAAAAGCCAAAGTAAAGGAGGAAGCGAAAAAGATGTGCGAAACAAAATATTATCAAGGATAGAAACATGCTAATTGATAAAATAAATATAAGAGAAAACTGACATGAATGTGCTAATGAGAGGTATATACCTTAACACCAGCATTAATACATAATTGAACTGCCTCTCTCACGCCAGGACGACAAGGATCCTACGTCAGAGATAAACTCACTAAGTGAACAAGTATAATAAGCATGCATGTACCAAAATATAATAGACTTGCATATAAGTTTATTCAGATCTATTTTATAGTGAAAGAAGTGCTTTTGACAATTAAAAATTGATCAAGAGACGTATTACCCCTGAAAAATGGGAGAAAAAGGGTAAACTTATAAGATAATTATGGGAGATGTATGATACTCGGGCACCAAAACAGAAGCAAAATTAATAGACTATCAATGTCGACCTCCCAGAACTTACATGGAAGTACATTTTTAAGACTGAGATCACGGCCTTCGTCAATAGTAATGGTCAGACAACCGTCACGGAGAATCTGCTGATTGTGAGATGAATAGTCTTTTGACCAGCAAGTGATCCCTCATTTTCCAAATATTTAAATTGATTATTCATATTCAAAAGTACCATCTTAAGGGAATTTTTCTAACTAAATATACAAGTATGTGCAGCTAAAGAACTGACATCTAGTGAAGACAGCAAGTTCTTTTCCGAATTGGTGAAAAAATAAATCATTTCTAACACTCAGAATCTGATTTCCAAAATGAAAAACCAGATGTTCATTTCTAAGCAAATAGTTTATTTATTAGAAAAGCTAAATTTCAATTATTATGACAGGGAGAACAACTCATCAGTACCTTGATACCAACAATGGCCAGTAAAATAAGTTCTTCCTCTGGTAACTGCCAACTCGACAGTTCCCCTTCATCACTTGGAACATTCTCCATTTCATATGGCCTGTAGGCAAAAGCAACGCACCGCAAACTTCTGGTAGCCATATCTTCAATTGCTTTCTTAAAAAGCAATAACTGTAGATGATAATAAGTTTATTTAACAGCAGAGATGGTGTTAAAAAGTTTTTTAAAAAAAATACCAATACTCCAGAAAACGTTTTGCTTATCATTTGCTACAATCTATCTCAAGTTTCTCATCACTTCGAGATAAGCTTGCCTTTTTTTTTTTGTTATCAAAAATAGAAGTTGACGAGAGAGCGGGTTGAAGGGACAGCTATGTAATAAAGAAAAGGAACTGTATCAGAAAACCTTATCTTCATCCATTGGTGCCACATGATTATTTGCGTCGATGTAACTTGTACAAGATGCAAGGACTATTTCTGCAGCCCCTTTCCAATGCACATGAACTTCAGAATCCGACTGCAATATAATGATTTTGAAGTATGGTAAATAAATACATGAAGCCCACATATAATAGGAAAGTGCTTCCCCCTTTTATACGTCACAAAATGAGAGTATAACTTAAAACTTATATTACAAACCTCAACATAAGGACTAGCACAGTACAAGATAAACTAGCAGATACAATTAGAAATGTGTGCTTCAAGTCTCATAGAGAGAACATAAAATAAAGAGATTTGTGATTGATAATCTAATGCAGCTTCTGGAACTATAGTGATAAAAATAAGTTTGTTTATTATCTAAACACTTAATATCATATCTTCAACATAAATTTCCTTTTTGTCTTTTGCCCACATGCCAACCAATATTTCACTTATATAAGTATCAACTATCATGTAGGAAGAGAAAATATATATGTATATATATACACACACACACACACATCTGACTTGATTTCTCCAGTTACCAGTTTCAGAGCGACACCACCTCGCTTTTTCTCAGAGTTGAATGGAAAGGCATGAATTATCACTGAATTTGATCTTGCAGCATTGAAATCCATCCCAAGCTACAGGAGGCATAGCAATTAATCAAATCAATTCGATGAAGAGAACAAAAGAATCTGGTAACAAGCAAAATGGAATTAACTGAATTACATTAATTCCCCACTGAAGAATGGCCTTTTCTGTTGGTGATCCAGAAACCTCCACACCTCCACCGCCCTGTAAACAATCGGCCACAGGGAGTGTGCATGCTTTATTACCAAAGCTTTTACAGTGTAAAAGAAATAAGTTATAGCAAGATAGTCGCAGCTACAACTTTAGCAACATCACTAAACCAAAGACAAGCTAGGCCCTAAATGTTTATGAACTTCAGCTACTAAATGGATTCAATTCTTATGTTATCTAGTTATTCACCCTTGAAGGGTTACTGGTGTGGAAGCGTTACGTGAAATTCTTGTAATAAGAATTGTGTAATAACTAAGAAGAACATTGAAGTAACTTGCTTTGTATTGATTGAATAATAATTGATGTTATGAAAAAGTGTACAATACTTCTATATTTATAGGCAAAATTATTTCCTACTTCTACTAATAATAGGAAACTAAAATAAGGAAACTAATAAAATCTTAATCTAATTAGAAATCCTATTCTAATCATTAAAGAAAAGAAATCACATTCTAAACAAGAAATTAGAATAAAAAGATAAAACCTATTAGAACTAGAAAAGGAAACTAAAAAAAATAAATCACAATTATAATAGGAAACTACTAATCATGATCATGTACTACATCAGTTACTTACCTACAAACATCACATTTTTGAATAATATTAGGTTACAATTTTAAAACCCGAAAACCTAGTGAATTCTTACATTGAATTCTTATGCAGACAACAAAGAATGCCAAATTCCTTCATAACAAAATTTTTAAGCAGGAACGGTTCCTATTGGAAATAAAATAAAAACATATATAAAACATCCAACTGCCTTAATAATATACATTGTGCCAAAAGTTAAAAGGCTTTCCGTAGGATAAAATTCCTAGCCACTGTCATACACACGAGTAACATGCCACCACAATTTTAGGAGTCGATATAATTGAATAAAACGCCATTAAAACCTACCTCAGAAACAAATACACTGCCAGTCGTATTCTCTGCAATGCCTTCGATAAGCAGAGACATGACATTAGGAGGAAACACGGACTTATTATCTGGGGGGTCAATTTTGTTTCCACAAGAATATGCCTCGACCACAGCCATCTACATAAAAATTGTAAGGAAAATCATCACAACAGGAAAAAGAAAATTTGTATATCACTACAATGAAAACAACTTACTCCAGAAGTTTCTGGGTTAGCCCTCTAAAAGCTACGTCAAAGCAAAAGAAGAAAACTAATAACCTACCTGATTCAGAGTTAGAGTCCCAGTTTTATCGCTGCAAATGGTAGTTGCAGACCCCATGGTTTCACAGGCGGATAACCTCCGCACCTGCATCTCAAATTGGTTAATTATGACTTGCAGAAAACAATAGAAGCTCTTAAGAAACAAGCAAAATGATTAACTATGCCTTTATTATGTCTACATACCAAGGCCTTGTCTGCCATCATTTTTCTCATAGAGTATGCAAGCCTGCAGGACAATGTAACATACAGTAAATTAAGGAAATTTGCAATGTGACAAAGGAATCATATAATCACATATGCCTTCATCTCAGCGAACAGAAATGCAATTCCAGCATCATCCAACCAATGGAAGGAAAAACCATTGAAATTACTAGTTCACATTACTGAAAATGAAGAGGGTTGTGAAAACAACTAGAAAGCTCGGAGCAATAACAGATCCAATATCAAGAAGCTTAATGATACTATGCATAAGAGGATTGCCGGGCTCGTCCAGAAAAGATACGACAATTTCAACAAGTGAACTTACGTCAGGGTAACAGCCAAAGGAAGCCCTTCTGGTACTGCAACAACTACAATGGTCACCTGGAATTTTTCTCCCAATTCATTTAACAAATCAAAGATGAACACAGTAGAACTAAATCAAAAATTTATTTGAATAGAGACATACCGCAATAGTAAATATTTTTATGAACCCATCTATTGCTTCACCAACTTTAGTCTGGCCTGCTTTAAATTGGACAGTCCCATCAGGATTTTTTGTATGCCCAGTAAAAAATCTGCACAATAACAAAGTTGATTTTTAATCAACGATATTCTCATATTATCTGCAGGCAGAACAAAACTATATATCTGAAGTTACCTGACCACAAGAACAATCAGAACGGCTACAGCTACCGCTAGCCCTACTGTCCCAATAAAAGTGGCAACCCCATTTAAACGTACCTAAACTTAGTAAAACACAACAATGTGAACATTATAGCCAAGCAGTCTTGAATCCATGCAAAAGATCAGGAATGGTCACACATTTTAGATGTTAGAGAGAGAAGCTCTCAAACTCTAGTGAGAGAAACACTCACTATAGTTCGGCTTTTGCATTTGTGAGCTCATAGATTCTTGTTCAATTTCACTTTTACTACTTGGTGATTTCGAACAATATTGCAAATTTTGTAAAAATCTGTCCAGATTCATGTGTTAGCTTTGAAGAATTTCAATTTTCTTGAAGGATTATAGACCAGTCTGTTCAAAAATAGAGGCAGGTTCAAGGCCTGTTGGCCAGCTGCTTGTTTTGATTCTTTAAAGTTCAGCTGCCTGTTTTAATAAACTCCACGCAGGCACCTCATCAGCGACCTGCTTGTTTTATTGCCAGGTAGCATCTCTTTCGTCCCAGTGGCTTGTTTGAAGTCCAGGCAGCACTTAAATCCTATCCAAATTCAAAAGGTTTATGCATCCAGTGTCTTGGGTGTTTGAAGCTTAATGGACGAGTCCAGCTTCTTGGCAAAGTTGATTTTCCTTGAAGGTAAGGTCGGCCAGTTATGTGCCGTCCCAAATGGTAAATTAAAACGGTGGCAGCAGCAATGCAGCAATGTTTGACCCTTTTTAAGCAGTATTTTATTGCGCAAATTGGCAAAAAACTACAGAAATTGGTGCTGTTCGAGCCAGTTCAGCCCACTAATGTCTGGAAATTATGCTCTTAAAGATTCAGGTCCGTTTATTGGCAGATGTTCTTCCGGCCAGCAGGGTGCTTGGCTTGCTATCTTTCAAGATTTAAAACCTATTTGAAGGTTTGGAACCCCGTCAGCAGGCAAGCAGCATGCCTGTCCAAAGTTTTCTGTTTGTTTCTTGTTTAGCAGCTGCCTGCTTGGTATTAAAACCTGCCCAGCAGATTCATGAAAAGTTCGCCCAAATTCTTGGTGCATCTCTTAAATGTTGTTCGATTTTAGCGTCAGAATTTGGGCTGTGTTGAATATGTTAAAGTTTCCTTGAGTTCGACCAGTCGAGGGTAATGATCAGTTTCGTCACAGTTTTAGTTTGTTGGCAGATTTCTTCACTCTTTGTTCGAATTTTTTCCTGGCCCCGGTCTAAGTTCGAATCCAGCTTAACTTCTTGAAACCTGACCAACAGCTTTTGTGCTTTATTCATCAAGTTTCCTTGGCTGTTTCGACATTTTTTGAGAATCAGGTGAGTTTGGCCAGTTTGATGTATTGGTCAGATGTGCTTCAGGTTCGTTCTTGTTGGCAGATTTCTAGTCTTCTTGTTCAAGTTTTTCCCAGCCCCAGGTTAAGTTCGAATCAAGTCACACATCATGAAGTCTGGACAACAGCTTTTGCACTTCATTCATCCTCTTTTCTTGGAAGTTTAAAAGTTCATGTTCTTGAGAACTCATGTTTTTCTTTGTATGGAAACAGCCCAGCAGTTTCTCTTTTTGAACTCTTGAAGGCTAAAGATTTGGTTTTGCTGTCTATTACCTGTTTAGGCAACTAATTCAAAATTTCCCCCTCTTATTTGAAATTTGAATCTTCCAACTGACCTTGCAGTGATACAGCACTGTTCCCTGTATTTTGCAGTCAAACACTACTCGTTTTGGCAAAGAATTCAAAATTCTTTGTACTTGATTTAGCCAAAATTCAAAAAATTACCCGAACAGTTTTATTTTGAATTCCAGCCTTTGTTGCCTGATTTATCTATTATATTCAGACACAATACACACTTTCCATGGAAGTATCTAAGCTAAAACAGCTTATGTTTTCACTGCAGTGTGGAGGTCCAAGCATATGAGGATTGTCTCCAGCACTGAGTCATCAAATACAGACACTTGATATGAGGTTCCAGCATATCCTACAACCAGCTTGCTTTGGATTTTCAGTCTGGCATTGATATGGTTAGTGCTCTTGATATTCTATTTTGACCTTCATCAATTGGCAATTTAAATTCATCCAATTTTGAGGGTTATCTTGGAGGATTTTAAGGTCCTTGAAGCTGTGATTTTCGGCCAGTATGGTTATGTACTACTATGGACAGATTCGTTTTTCATATCCCCTAGGAGGATTATGAAATCGGTCAATAGCTTGGCACTTCATGTACTAGATTAGTCGAGTTTGTAATGTTTTGATTGATGTTCCGTCACTTGTTTGGGTCATTGTAATGTCTTACTTTGTATGACCATGTATACCCGGAGTAGTTGTACCCACAATTTTAATCAATACAATTTATTTACCAAAAAAAAAAAAGATCAGGAATATTAGCAATTTAACCTGTAAGGGTGTTTCTTCGCCATTATCCTCGGATATGCTTGACATAAGCAGTCCCCATTCAGTATTTATTCCCACACCTGTTACCTGTGAAAAACATTTATGCAAAACACAAACTCAGGAGCATGAGAAAGTTAGAAGAGCGGAGCTCAAAAAGGAAAGATAATCATGCTTTACACTACAGATTTGCAAATTGAAACATAAAAAAGAACTAGCTAAAATTGTATTTGCAAATTTAAGTAAATGCAATGCATCACATAAGCAACATATTTAAACAGTAGTGTCAAAGGGTTATAAATATTAAATAATGTAAAGAAATGCAGCCATCAAAAAATAGTTTGAAATCAGATCACTGGCTGGCAGCTGGAAAATATTGCGAGAGTTCGACTCATAGGGATTTTTATATTGCTTGTGAAAAGGTTTTCTATAACTGACATGATCAGAAATTTGAAACCTATGTCAACTCCTACAAATATACATTATTAGAATTGTGTATGTTAGTTTAGGAAAAAATAATGGAAAATCGGTGACATAGTAGTCTATGTGGAATAATGTTCTATCATCGCGATGATAAATAGCATTACTCTTAGGAAAATGCAGCCTGAAGGTGTAACAGCTGTGAAGGCTACATGTGGAGATAAGCAATAAACAAAATTAATGCCCCTCCATCCACGGGTGCCAGAGTGTTTTATAGTTAGCTCATTTATCATACTTAGAACATTGGAAATGCTTGAATTTTAAAAATATACAAACAGTACTCGCTCGCATGCACATATATCACCTATTTTTCAGATTAATTTATGATAGAAAGCAAAAAGTGATGAAAGATTCCCCAGAAATATTACCAGCATGGTGCCATAACCATCAGCAACCTTGCATCCAGACATCAGAAATGGTGCCTTTGAATTCTTGTGAACCTGCCAAAAGCAAAATTGTGTGTCGTGAAAGAATATGGATACAATAACTACCAGGAAATACGGCAGGAAACCTATTGATTCTTACAATTTTGCTCTCCCCTGTCATACTTGATTCATCAATTGAAAGGGAGTGACCAGATATTACAATTCCATCAGCAGNTAACTACCAGGAAATACGGCAGGAAACCTATTGATTCTTACAATTTTGCTCTCCCCTGTCATACTTGATTCATCAATTGAAAGGGAGTGACCAGATATTACAATTCCATCAGCAGGTACCTTTTAAAAATGTGAAAACAAGACTATAAGTGGATAAGAATACAAGGTTTATACACAACCCCCACATTTCCAACCGCTTGGATTCTTTCCTTCAAAAACCTGTCTGTTTGGCTGCTGCTTCTTTAAATTTTATTTTTTTATTTTTTTGGTGGAGGGCAGAGAGAGATCTTGACATTTACCTGATCACCAATTTTTAAAGTCACAACATCCCCAACAGCAAGGTCAAAAATTGAGATACTAACTCTCCTCCCACCCCGAATGACCTGTAAAGAATTATCTGAAATGTTACGAGAAAAGCAAAATGGAGGGAAAATCAATGCAAAGAACATAACAGTTACACTACATAATGCCAACCTCCACTTGTATATTTTGCTTCTCTTCATTTAAATTTTGGAACTGGAGGGATTGTTTGTAATCACTAACAGCTGCAAAATGATAAAAAATAAGACACATGCTGCAACACTTGATGTGCAAATTGAAGAAGGCAATTGCATAATATTAACATAAGAAATCACATAACACGAATTTCAGAAATAATAATAATAATAATAATAATAATAATAATAATAATAATAATAATAATAATAATCTCCCCTGAATGAATTGGTAACCATCTGGCTCAAGCATGCAGGCACAGAATGTGCACTCAGAGGCACCACACACGCGATAACTAGTTCAAAATGCATGAACAGAGTTTTCTAAGAACTAAAAAACTATATGACATCTCAGATCAACCTAAAGTACATGACACAGATTTCCGTTGAAACAATACACTTTGAAGAAGACAGTAAGGGACGTCGGAAAGAACGAAAAATGACAAGGACATTAATAACATCGCAGAAAAAAGTAACTTCTAGAGCTTGCCTGCACAAACTCCTACTTGCATTACAAAGTTTAGCACATTAATGTAGACGAAGTAGGTAATAAATCTAGGAAAAAAGCAAACAAGAATACCGCAGAAAACACACAGCAGAATTGCACAGAAATATAATCCAGGCAAAACAGCAAAATAACAGGCTACAAATCCTGTACCTGTAAATATAATAACAATAAGGACTGCCATGGCAATGCTTCCTCCATCATACCATCCTTCTTTTATACCCTTTACAGAGATTACGTGAATTGGGATTAAAAGAAAACAATGAATAAAAAAATCATAGGGATAACAATTACAGTGTTAATAAATAAAGAAATTCAAATACATCTAGTTCTCCATATTTTATATGAATATGATTAACCCCTATCAATAAATAAATGAAACGTAAGCTCATGGACATGATACACCATAATCTTTTATTAGCCAAGTAGTCATAGAAAATTTAGAGAACTAGTAAAAATTCAATTCTACCCTGAACAGCTTTCAATGCCAAGACCCCATTGATTCTACCATAGAAACTGAATCAAGCTATGCGAAATAAGAAATTGGGCAATTAGTATGTTTTGCTAAGCTTAGAGAAAATTTGAGCATCTTATTGTACCAAACATATTTGGCTAAATCATAAGCTGGGCATAGGATCACACTGACGATATAATGCATGTATCCAAAGTAATATGGAATCATTGAAGTGTTTCTTTAAAAAGATTGGCCAAGTGAAATTTGATGCTCATCAGAAAGAGTGAAAGCTAAGAGTGACAAAACCAAGAACAAATATCAATGTTGTACCACTGATAAATAGAACAAACAACTAGATTAATGAATGACCTCTTCTTAATCTTACCTCGGTCTTTATACCTAATGCTAAAGAAGCAGCTGCAGCAACCATCAAGATAATGAGAGTTGTGTCTTTACAAGCCTCCCAGAGAAAGTTCTGCAGGAAAAGCAAACAAAACGACTAGTTACACTTTTTCTAATATTGAAACAATATTATAACTCCAAGGACAATAAAAAGAGCTTCCTAGAAAATTGTTCGATTCTTACCCAGAAACTTCGGCCTTTCTTCCGAGGATATGTGTTTGATCCAAAAGCATTCTTTCTGCTTATGAGGTCAGCCTCCTCTCCAGGTATACCTTTCTCCAAATCTGATTTTAATTTACCAGCCAATCCTTTAACCTGATGCAAATTAAAATGAAAAAGAAAAGAAAAGAAATCAACCAGTGTGATCATTTTTAGTTCAGCAAAGACAGAAAGTGACACGTGACGGTGTAATAATAGAGAACTTGCCCCTCCACGTTGCTGCAGAAGAGTAAGATCATTATCCCCGGTCATTGAAATTAGCTCCTCCAAGCTGATATCGAAATTGCCAACACGAGTGGTCGATGATGGAGGTAACAGCTCTGGAGTTTCTGGTTCTAAAAGCAGGAATGTGACAGTGTAATTAATATTATAGACAAAAATTGTAATTGATATTTATAAAGGAAAATATATAAAAAGAATTACCTTTTTCTTTCCCATAAATTTGGAAACGATAAGCTGCCTGGTAAGATAAAATAATTAATAAACTTTGAAAAAACACTCAAAATATTTATCACACAATAAAGAATAAGAAATGTAAATTACCCGAAGAACTTGAATATGCGATCTAAACTTAGCAAGCAATTGCTTCCTTTCTTCTTCCTTTTTCAAGTCCAGAGTATACCGAAATCGACGAGAAGCATTCAACACAAGTGCAGCTTGCTGAATTGGACAATATCAATTTTACATCAAAACAAACCTCAAATAATGTAAATGAGCTAAAAAAAACCTAAAAAATGCATCATCATCATCATGCCAAAACACAGTGTCCCATTAATGCAGCTTTATATCATATCACAAGCAGAACCAAATTGTAACAATAGATTACAAGCATAGAACATGGCAGTTTGAACAGTCGGACAAAATAATATTTGACAAGAAAATCAACTATCTTAAATCACTAGGATTTTCACAAGAAGCACAATGGTCAAGCTTCATTTGATTGTAGAAGAGTTCTTGAATAATCATTCATCAATGCATACCAAAAAAACAACCATTTTGTTAACAAATTGCATGAATAATAGTACAAAGCTTAGGTGATCATTTTTTTAATGCTAACCCAACACCCCCAATGAACTTGTTCGATTATAACAAGCCAATAGCTGACTGTGAAGCAATTCTAGATATTTTGTTAAGGGCAAAAATAATCAATTTTTTTATGAGGACCAAACACCTCCTTGAAGATCTAAAGGTGGTTTAATTAAATCCTCTCATCAAGGCCAACTAAAAAATTTTAAACCGACCGGAGGCCATTGCAGACCGTTACACACGCACATATCGATCAGTAGGATATGCTGCAAACACAATCTCCTCGACCCTACAAAGTCATTTATTAACATAGCCATGTAGACCATTACTCATGCACGTGTTTATCACAGTAGGATCTGTATTTGCTAAGACAATCTCCTCAGACCATATTGGGTCAATTATTAAACAAGCTGGTCAAACTCTTTCTATTTTAGTGGTTAACTATGCAAACAAATAACAGCACCCAAACTTTTAGTAAAGAAGTCAATACTAGGCCAGCATGATAAAGCAAGCCGAACATGTGTGGATCGCTTCCCCAACCCACAAACTGAGTCTTAAATAATCAACCAACAAATAAAAGAATAGAAATTCGACAGAAAAGTACCAATGCAATAATCTTTTAATGAGGCGGTATTTCTTCGACACAGTTATTACAATGTCAATTATCTAAGAGTTCAAAAGTATTTTCACATTGAAAAAAAAATATAATTTAGGATTTACATCTTATTTTCTTTTAAACATGATTAACCACTGCGTCCTACATTCACTTCTAAGCAATTATCTGATGCACTGCTAAAGTAAAGAACAATCATAGAGGAAAGAATAAAGATGACACTTCACATATACAAGACTTGTGACTGAAATATGCAAAGTAAAGTAGAAGCCAGATAATTTAAAATCAGTAATTTCATCAATTTACACTTCTATTTTTCCATTCCACTTTAAGAGGCAAAAGTCTGTATGTATATATCCCTTTCCACCGAAATTATAATTAGCATAGAAACTAACCAGTTTATACGAATAGTATGATAGAGATTAAAATAGACTGCGATTTTTTTATTTTATTTTATTTTATTTTAAAAAAAAATTAACTGTGACTTGTACACATGAATAATATGTACACAAACTTTAAAATTATATTAAATCCAAAAGGAAACTAGAAATTGGACATGATATATTTTTCTCCCTCGAATAAAGGTATGCAATAAAATCACGGTACATAAAACTACACAATGATAAAAAAAAAAAAATCATATGCAATTCTTAATTCAGGAAGGAAATCAAAATAGAAACAAGTATTTTCTTCATTGAATCATTTTGATTAATTAGGAAATATGTTCTGCAAATAAACTTTAAGTTCATAATAACATTTCGTTAAAAAAAAAAATCGTAAAAACTGTAAAAAAAAAAAAAAAAAAGAAAGAAAGTTGTGATTAACTTACCCTCCACCTACGCAAGCGTTGGAGTGAAGCACTTTTGGTTCTAGGTATATCAAACGGTCCAGAACCTGCTTCATCATCTTCACGGGAGTCGGTGCGACTGATACCAGCTTCTGGATCATTCTGGTGACGCCTGTTCGGCGATGTTTTGCACACTTCGTTGCTCATTTTCGATTTTCTGTCAAATACCCGGAAAGATGAACACCGCTTAGATATCACCGTAGAATCACATAGAATACATGCACATTACTCCCAAAAATGATTCTAAACGAGAATAACTCGAACTATTTTTTTTTTTTTTCTACTTTTTCGCTTATTTTTCACTTAAAACGACAAAAGACACCGACCACGAATCTTAAAACATTTAATGCGCGAAGATTTATGTTGTATATAATATTATTTTATTTGAAACAAAGAGACGCCATATTGAAAATGCAAAACTGCACCGCCTCCAAAGTAGAGACAGATGAAGAAACTTCAAAATCAAGAGGATTTCATCAGTAGAAACGGTTTTTACTTCGATGTTTCTTCTAATTCTTGGAAAAATCGTACGAGTACAAAAAAATATTGACAGAATTTTTACATAAACACACTTACAGTTTTTCATCAATTTTTGACCCAATAAACACGTAATATACACATGTACAGGTACTATCAACGCAATACCTATATTATTTTTATCAATATTTCCTTGTACCTATGAAATTATTCTTCTTGAAATGATGTACAGTAAGATACTGCTATATCAACTTTGTATATTTATAGGTAATTAAAGAGAATTAATTTTGCAACAATATAAAGAATAAGAATATAAGGGAATATCTTTATATATATTTATTACTTTCGAAAAGAAAGAAGTGTGTAGCGGTGGAATTTATTTGAGCGAGAATATTGTCCATTTATTTGAGCGAGAATATTGTGAGGATATTACTTCGAAATTTCTTTTGAGAATTTGAAACACTAGGTTCGACTCCTGGCTTTTTATCCAATCTGTTTAAATTTGTGAATTTATTGACTTTAAAATCATACGAGGCTTTCAGTTGAATTGAACATAAATATTAAGTTGATTGATGGGTTTACCATATAGCTTTGAGTCACGAGTCATTATTTCAAACACGTGGAGAACCTATGTCACTTTTCAAGAACGAAAACTCATAATCACACATATAAAAAATTTTGGAATCCTAAATCTTAGAATGTGTTTAGTTTGCTATTTTCAAGTCATTTTCAATTTTGCAAAACACTGAAAAAGTGTTTGATTTGTTATTTCTGAAAATTCATTTTCAAAAACGATTATAAATTTATAACATAAAACTCAAAACGTGTTTTTGACGTTTTGAGAATTTTTAGTGAAAATAAAATTATAAAAATTTAAAATTCAAAAAATAAAATTGATAAATTCTAAAACATAAAAATTTGAAAAAATAAAATCTAAAATTCTAAAAAAAAAAAAAAAATTCTAAAAAAATAAAATTATAATTATAAAAAATTAAAGATTATAAAACTTTCTAGAAAAATAAAAAAAATAATTCTAGCTCTTAATGATTATTTACATAATTTTTTTTAAAAAAAAATTTAAATGAACACAGATAAAAATATATATAATACTCGATAATATATTAACGTAAAATTGTTTATTTTTTTTACTAAGTAATCAAATTTAATGGAATATATTTTAATAATTTTTTTTTTCAAAATTTCAAACCAAACGTATTTTTTAGTTTTCTATTTTGAGAAATAATTTTTTAAAATGACAAACTAAATAGGTTTTTAAAAATTTTAACACAGACCCTAAAAAAAAAATAGAAAATAAATTCAAAACTCAAAGTCGAAACACAAACCAAACGATCCTTAATTTTTTGTCAAGATTTTTTGTTCTTATAATTGATGAAAGAAATAACATTGAACAAAACATAATTAGAATTATAATACTTTAATACATATTTGATTGGTAATTAAATAATATAAATATTTATAAAATTTAAATTCTACTAAGCCCCTATTTGATTTGTCATTTTTGAGAAAAAAAATTGATTTTATCAATAGCAATTTTTTTGGGAGAATGTGTGATTAAAAGGAAGAAAAAAATTTAGATTTACGTACAAAATATTTTATTGTATAAAAATAAGTATAAAAAATAAATTGCTCTATTTTAAATAAAGACGAACATGAGCTAAATGTGTTAAAAATAAATAAGTAATAACTATAAATTCTACAAAATATATGAAAATTCTACAAAATATATGAATGAAAAAAAAAATTACCTAAAAATAATTATTATAATATAAATCATGTTATGCTATGGGTACATAGCCCATAACATAATCCATGAAAGCCCCCAATTGGAGGGGCGCCATTACGGGAAATGATACGTACACATAGCATTTCCCATATAAATCACCAACAAAACATGCAAATTACTACTATCTAACTGAGGTTGTAGACTCCTAAGTTAAAAAATACTATTTTAAAATGTATTTTGAATAAAAAAAAAAGTGCTCAAACAGGAAATCAGTAAAATCCATAGGTGTTTGAACCCCTAGCTGCCACGAACAATACTTCTGTACTGTTGCAGAGAATGTTACCCATTTTTCCTTTTTTTCCTTTTTTCTTTTTATATAAAAAGTCACAATTGAAGTATGGAGAAATTACAATGTTAACCGTGATTCGTGCAGTTAAACCAAAAATGACTAGCAGAAAAAGTGGCAATTTATTATTCTATTTCAATGAGCCCCTATTTAGGAAAATTATTAATACACTATTCTATAGGATAACAAATAAGGAATTACCTCTACGTTGGTCGAACGAGCATAGAAAATAGAGAAAATTAAACAGACAAGACTCCTATATATTGATATTT
>CAIGRN010178767.1:0-32030 GCA_903798345.1 Fraxinus anomala
AAATTGTAGACCCAATGGTAAAAAAAATTGTCAGTTTAATGGACAACTTTCATGAAAAATAAAGACAAATGAACACCAAACTTTCAGCATTTTTCAGGTGGAAAATTATACCAATCAAACACAATTAATTACAATTCTCACTAAAATAAATTCTAGACAATTCAATTCCCTATAATTCATTTTCTTTCCACCCAAATTCAACATTTGCAATCAAACGGACCCTAAGATAAAGAGACCATCTCCTGTGAGCAGGATAAAACTAACAACTATCCAGAAAATGTTGCTATTGATATACTTAAGTCTGCACCATCTCACAATCATAAAAATTAATTAGACACAACAAAGACATTACAGTGAGAACAATTACACATCCAGTTCGTAAGCTTCGCTTGCAGAACACCAGTAGTTTTTAATCAATTGCCAGGAATTTCATTAATTGATATACACCGACTGCCGGGGAAACCAAATAATTTTGGATCATCTATTAGGCTACCTACTAAAGTAGGTTAAAACCAAAACTTCCATAAAGATAGACAAAATTAAAGTTCAAATCGTCAAAGTTAGTGTGTTAGGTCAGGAGGACTGGATAGTACCAGACATAAATAAGAAAGAAAGAGAAGATAATATCTTGTTCATTTTCCTGTTTAAAACTGGGGATCAAACATGCATTAAGAGTTCATAAAAAATCACATCTCTAGGGTCCTCCCACTCTAGATCAACAACAACAAACTAAAATTTTTCCAAAAAAAAAATTGGCGTTGGCTATATGAATCATTCTCCACTACTCCATTCAGATTTTCCCGAAGTTCATTAATCATAAGTTTTCTACTTGACTATGTTCCATCAGCCTTAAACTTTAAACTTGATTTTTGAAAATCAATCTTTAAACACCTGGATTTGTATAATTTCCACGTTTGGAAACCCGTTGGACACAAGTATAGCCTACAAAAACCACACATAGTACAATGTGAAGTCAGGCATATGTCACCCCTCGGAATTCACCTCAAGCAGTTGCAAGTGAAATCTTCAGCCCATACATATAATCTGATCTCTCTCTTTCTCCATTTCCCACTGATGAGTGTTGCAATTTGCATAAAATTCTAATATAGTGTTTGTAGCAATGTCTCTTGCCCATATGATTCTAATATTTTATATTTCATCATTAAGTTTCCAGCTGAAGACAATTGGACTCGAGCCCATTTTTCGTTGTTCAAGACACTTCTTCAAAATCAAATTTACACTAGATCAATTCTGAGAAAATTCCCAGCTTTATCCATAAGGGATCCTGAACAGCAGGATGTTTGACAGATCTCCTGACCCCATCTGCCAATTAAACAAAATCAATATCCTGTAAAGCAGAAGGTCACTTTCGATATTCTCCTTTGATATCTTTGTATCCGAGAATCCAAAAATTTTATTGTGTTTCAAATCACTGTTTGACAGGCTCTATTGGAGGTAACAAATCCCATTGACTCACATCAGTGATTAAACAAGGAAAGTTGGAAATAATACAGGACTAGAAAGTGAAAATCAACTCACCAATTTACCTTAGAACTAAAATTATTGCCACCAGTTCATAACAGCAAATATGCACATAAACATAAAGACATAAAGTACAGACCACAAAATAAAATTTTTGAAGAGCAGATCTAACGAATCTTTTACACATGACAATCAAATAAATGAAATAAATAATCACCTGTGCATAAAGAAAAGGGTCAGCAACAAAATTACTGGGGAACCCGGCATTGGAAAGTGAAGCACAAGTGACAATCGGATTGGCTACAGGCCATGCTGCACTCTTATCCCTCCATACATTCACCTGCCACCAAGTTTTCAAAAGAACTGATGAATTATAGCTAGTAATCCAGATCTTCAAAGCCTAAATAGATAAAAATTAAAGCCAAGCAACAGAAAACATATTCGGATCTGTGTATATATAGTTCAATTTTCGACCCATAATCAATATTTATTTACAAAAATCAAGAATTGTTCAAATATTACAAAACTTAAAACTTACCTAAATTTCGAATTCGTCCAAGAAAGAAAGTAGAAAAATTTCATCAAAGTTACAAGTTAAAGGAGGGGAAAGGCCACAAAACCAAGAATTTAAGACTAAAATTTCGACCTCCGGGTAAAAAGCTCATTTTTGACACATAACAAGATAACACAGAACCCAGGATTATGAAGAAATTAAAAACATTTTTTTAGCCCGAGAAAATGTTCATCAACTACGATTAGAAAATTTAGAAAAAATAAAAAACCCACAAAACCCAGAATAGAGAGAGCATCAAAAAATCTAAAAGATTTATATATATATAATTAAAAAACATGTAAAGTTAAATTTTATTTTTTTTCTATTCGCCCACCAAAAATAAAATAGCTCGTACTAATATTAACAGTAAAAAACAAAAAAATAAGACTTACATCTTCGATGGGTTTGAGAGAAAAGGGAGAATCTCCATAGAAAACACCGATAGACCATGAGCCCTCATTGTCCTCTTGACATCCCAGGGAGGCCTCCCCGCGCGCATTAGAGGCGAGCATTAACCGAGCATATAGACTCCCAATAGACCCCAACACCAGAAAGGAAAACAAAAAATACGCAAAAGTTGAAGACAAAACGCACTTCTCATTACAATTATTACTTCCATTCTTAACGCTATTGCTCTTGCCGCCAGAGGACCCAATTGGGATAGAAACCATTTCGCCGCCGCTGCAGTGGAGAATTTGCGTGTACCAATCAAGAATTCAAATTTTATAGCGTCTTTTCTTCTTCTTTATTATACATATATTCGTGCAAGTTAAATGTTTTTTTTCTCTAAAAAGCGTTGATCTTCAGGAAAGAGAAGCAAATGGAAAATTGGAAATAGAACTGTGGAAGACTTGGAAAGGTGACGAGAAGACTGCAATCGTGTTTATAGGAGACGTTGTCAGCACCTTCTTCGAATTTTTGATTTTTGTATTCAGCACCTATCTGTGCGTCGATATCGGTAAATCTTGTATATAGATACAGAAAAGACACATGATAATAGAATCCTATATATATATCGAACAACTGTGTGTGTGTAACGTTGGGGTTTGACTTTAGTAATCAGTTTATTATTATGGTCAGGTAATTGAGATTATATACTAATTAGCCATTTCAATATATATATATATATATGCACATATTACATATATATGTATGGTTCTGTTGATAAAATATATTCCGACTGCATCGATTTTATTTTTTGTACTTTTTATTTTGTAATAATAGTATTGAATCGATCTTGATACTGGTATGTAACAATCATGATCTTATGAATGAAATAAATATTATAAGTATCTTGTTATACGTAAATAAAGATTTAAATAAAAGATTACATAATGTTAGATGTAACTCAACCATTTGTTAGTTCAAATATAGTTAATTTTTTCATCCAATATTTTTCCTCCACATCATTTTATATAATCAGTTATGTACAGGTAGCAAATTCCTATTATAAATTAAATACTAATATTACAAAAAAAAATAGTGATAAATTAAATAATCTTAGTTGAAATGAAAAATTAGCTAAAATTTTCAAATTGTGCACAAATATCAGTGCATTAAGATTGCATAATATTAAAGAAGAAAAGCGTGATAGATTAAGGATGAGCACGATCGAATCTAATATTTAGTTTTCTTTTACATTGAAAAAACTACAAAATTTTATCGTAAAGTATAAATCTTGTGTGAGTTATCTTGTTTCACTTTCATAGTGTTTTTTTTTTTTTTGCAATGAAAGTATTTGTACTATAAATTTTAATTAATGTAAAACCACGTAAATTAATTAATGATCTATTTATTATCGAGATTGCAAAAATATAATATTAGGTTTTTTAGGTTCTAAAATTGTATTTTGTTGCTAAAACCAAAATTGACAATTCGCGATCCTAAAAAATAGAATTATCAATCTTTAACTTAAAAAATTAAATAAAAATCGACTTGTTTATTTTGATTCTAGCTTAGTTCCCGTCATTAAAATATCTACTCTTACATAAAATATTTACTCACTACCACATCTAGTTATATCAAGTTGTAGTGCATCGTAATATCTTTACATCTGTTGTTAAAAAGTAAAAATGAACAAATAGGCAAACATATCTTTCGTTTAGATTTTAATACGTTGAAATCAACACAAAAACCTATAATTTAGTATTAAACAAATGCAATATGTTAAAAAATATTACTTTATTTATTGTCACCTTGACAATTTACAACTTTTTCTTAATAACAATTAATTTTTAAGTTTATGAATAAAATAGTGACAAATCAGGTGATATTGTATGTTTCATTTGAGAAACAACGTGCGTACCAAGTTATCGTGTGCATTTGTGATCGATCAATTTTTACGTTATTGTTCGACTCCTTGCCTTATATTAATTACGATAATATTATAAATAAATAAAATAAGAAACTAAAGATAAAATATTAAACATCCACTATTAAATTCTAAGCACGAAAGTTATGAAATGGTGTCTCTCTCTCTAGAAGTCCAATAAATGATGGCGCGCCGGCGCAAGTAATTTTTGACCCATTCTTAGTCTAATTCAAAAGTTTACCAATCTTGTAAAAGCGGCCGCCGTGGGATTTGAGCTGGAAACTCCGAGATCAACGGCTGTCTTTCTCTCCCTTTTTTTTTTTAAATAAAAAAAGCCCCCCTCTAGTTGTCATTCAATTAAGCTATTTGCACGTGTACTTTGACATCCTATTTGAAATAATGATCGTCAAACATGGACTTAATTTTATATTGTTAATTATTTTGTAGTGTATCGAAATTGAAAGGGAAAAAAGGAGAAGGTATTTTTATAGGTTGAGATTCAACTCATGAATAATGAATATCTCAAAATCAAGGCTCGACTAGTAGAGAAAATGAAAAATGTTGACTGACTTCTTTAATTGGATTATTGGCAGACGCTCTCGTAAATTTTTTACAGACTAACTTGTTTATCTTCACAGAATTTCAGGTCTATTTATTAGAGTTTTTTACATTATTTCAGGTTCAGGGATTGTGTGTTGTTCTATCTAAAAGGTTATATTGTTGAAATGATCAACCGGAGTCTCAACATGTAATATACGAGTCATGCCATACATCCAATTAATTACAATGTTGAGAGATTATGTGATAATGAATTCTTCAGGTGGCAACGTGGCCCGTGGGTACGGCACAATGAAAAATTGAAATAATGTAGATCCTAAAAAAGCGTGTGATATACTTGATTTTCGAAAAAAAAAAAAATTTGGGCTGAGGTTGCCATTTGAAAGGCAATGCGATAATTATATGCGAGTCATGATGATTTGGCAATTCCTTCTATGGAAAATTGTTGAACATATGCAAACAAAAGTCTCACGTTTACTAGACGTAGTTATAGGGATGGTAGTGTACCACCCCAATTCATTAGTGGGTATCAACATCAAGTTTCAACCCAATTGAATATGACTGATCCATATTGATTTGGCTCGAGTCGATTTTAATGAATCTAGACTATGAATGTAATATTAATTTTTTACACAAGTAGATATAAAATTAATAACGCTACAGTTGGTTAGGACAATTGCACAAAAATAAATCTTTTAAACTGTCAATTGAAACTAAAATGTCAAATAGAAGTGTACTACTGAATTAATTATTCTCCCTCCCTTATATTAATTTAACATTATGATAAGTTTATCCAACCTAGCTATTACTATTAATTAAGATTTAAATGACTTTACTGGATATGTGTTGACAAGTCAAGGGAATGACGAAGGTTCTATGTGAGGGTTATTTTAATATTAAAATCTAAAAGTCTAATGCGTGTGATTTCCGTGTTTAAAAAAAGATGAAGGCCCGCAGCCAACGAAGCTTCTACAATTTAGGATGTTTTCGTATTCAATTAGGATAGCATCAATTAAAGAAAATGAAGATTTTTCCATTGTTTCATAATTTCAATATTAAGCAACAACTTACTCTTTAAGAAAAACTTATTTGTTTCATTTTTTAATTTGGTACGTAGAATAACTTCTTTTTCGGAGATTTTGATTTAATAAAAGATTTTTAAGAAAATTATTGACAAGAAAAGTCACTTGTCGTACTCAACTTCTTGTGAGTAGAGGATCAACAAAACAATACATATTTCAATAGAGTATAGATTAGTGTATTGTTCATATTTTAAGCATATGAGAGTGATTCCACTACATATCAAGACATCGGAAATACTAACATAGAGCAAGGGGTCCCCCGGAAGTCACAACACATTCGTGATAGTAGGTAGAAGAAGTTTGACAACGACATGAATTATACTAAAGCAATTGATCCAATTTCATGTTCCCGTTCATATTCATATTTTCAGCTATTACGTCTAAATTAACTCTGATTTGACCTAAATATTGGTTAGACCTCGAAGACTCCTAAATGTTATGTTATGTTCATGTTCATATTTTCTAGATAATACGTCGGTATGGATTAACTCTAATTTGTGTGACTGCTACCAATTGTAGTTTGGCATAAATATTGGTTAAACCTTTGCCTCATAAGACTTTGAGTTATTCTGACTTGTCCCTCGGACCGATGTAATCAATACGTGTGTTAGACATGTTAAAGCTTGTTTTGAAAATAACTTTTTAAAGTAAAAAAAAATAAAAAAATAATGGAGAAAACGTGGTTAATAACTAAGAAGTGAAGAAAAGTTACGAATCACATAAAATGTATTGTTGAAAATGATGTTGAAAAAAAATAATTTTAGAAAAATCTTTACTAAACAAGATTTTTATAAAATAAACCTTGTTTGAGTGTTCTATAAGAAATTCATTTCGACCTTCCTTTTGTTGAAGCGTTAAGTGGTGAAGGCTATGTTACAGTAAAAAAAATTACATCGAGGCAATATCAAATCGTTTCTTGAACCATTAAGTTTGAATAACTTATTATTTTAGCTTATCATATTTGGAAGAACAATTAAATATTATTTTATATTAAAATAATTTTAAAAGTTTAATCAGTTCAACACTTTTGTAATTGTCTCAAAAATATACCTAACGACTTTGACTAATCGAAGAAAGAAAATCCTTGGCCGCGTTTTATATTATTTCTTCCTTTGCAAGGTAATGGAAATTTCAGCAGCCACAAAATAATTTATTCTTATTTTTTGAATAAAGCAGCAACCAAATACTGAATTGCCTTTTCCAAAAATATAATATTTTAATGCATCTGAAATTTGTGTTTTGAATAAATAAAGTTAAATTAAAATTAGAATCTTTATCATGTAGGGTTGAGCATTTTAACCGGAACGCATCGTAATCGGATGTTTCGAGAATCAAGAACCAATCGATTTTATATATATATATATAACTAGACAAAAAAATTACAAAACTCGTTAACTTAAATAGGATGTAGATTTGGGTCGGGTTGCGGTCTACAAATAAATCCAATCCAACGCAACTCGACGTTATCAATAAAAAGATGAATATATTTTACAAAACTTAAAAGACTTAAACAGCCCATAATCTAAACCCTATAAAATAAGATTGCTAAATCTTCATTTTCTATTTATTAATCTTTATATACGTCTTCCTTTGCGGTCTAAGTTCAATGTGATCATGATGATTATACGTAATTATGACTATTAGTCTTTCTTTAAAATATTTTTTAAGTCCCGTAATTATAGCTAACATGGACAAAATGCTTTTTCTAGATGATTAAATTGCATAATATTAATCTTTCTTGTATCAAAATATTTTTTGTAGAAACTAATGTGTATCTTGATAAAATAATTTGTTCTTGTAGATGAAGAACAAGACTCTCGGAACTAAGAAGAATATGAAGACAGTGTCAACAGTTTGGTTGAATTTCACTAAGATCGACGAGGGAGATAGGTCAAAATGCAATTTGTTGGACATATTATTTTAGTAGGCTTAATTTAATATAGATTGATTTTTAAATATCAATGACAATGGCTAAAATCGTAAAAAAAAAGGATGTTGTCTAAGCAGATAGTCAATCCTAATTGACCGGATAGTGCGAGTTTTCAACAGGATTTTGTGGTTGCGGATTTTAGGGTTTTAACACCCAAAACAGAACGCGATTCTCACTTTCCATATTACGGCTAATACATATTTATTTACCTATCATCCTAGATATTATTTGATAGGTTAAATAATTAAGGTAAGAAAATATTGATTTATTATTACACTTTCCTTAAGTTTATTTATTACTCTATCTGATAAATCTTGTATGATATGATTATATTCTTATTGATTTTATTTTTTATAATCTTAGGTAAGATTTAATCTAATCTTGGGCCTCTTGGCTATTGCTCAAAGGAAATATTGATTTAATATTAAACTATCATCAAGTCTATTTATTATCGTATCAAAGAAATCATATGTGATATGATTATATACTTATTGTGTTTTAATGCTTTGATTTTAGATGAGTTCAATTCATGTCTTGTAAATTACTTTACATAAGTAAAGCAAGCAAATGAGGAATGAACCAAAAAAAAAAAAAAATAACTTTGAGAAAATATACAAGCAGTCGGTGGACTAGCAGCTACATGTTCTACTATTCTCCAACTAGTTCCACACGCGACATGTTTTATTGATTAATTTCATGGAAGAACAACTTTGAGAAACTTGTACACCCAACTAGTGAACCTCCAGCAACGTGTTCTTACATATTCTAGCGAGTTCAATGGTATTCTAGTGAGTTCACCCGGTGAAATGCATAATTGAATAATCTCATAGTAAAATCGTACTTTTCAACCGTATTTGAAACACACCATAATGTAAATGTTCAATCCAATTCAAAATCAAACTACTTGGCGTAAGATAAGAATTGTGATTCTTAATCCAAGTGATAATTGTGATCGAGTACAATAGTGAATTGGCGATAAAGTCTAAATTGAAGGGTTTGATTCCACTTTTACAATAAGTCAAAAAAAGAAGAAAATCAGAGAATTGGACAATAATTCCTCCCCATTTTGTAGGAGAAATTTACAAGAAATAATTGTTTTGGTCATTTTTCTTCTAACGAAGTAGATTAATCATATGCTCAATTAGATTCAAGTACTCTTCTAAGCATTTAATTAGTCAATCTCATGAAGAAAGCTTGGTTGAAGTAAGGGGTTGCACTAATTCGCCGAGTTGCCTGGAGCGTACGAGTCGAACTCTTCCCTCTTAAGTGGACATGTGGATGATGATGTCACGGAGAGGCCATGGCAAGTGACCCTTTATCCAATATCGAAGGACGGAGGTCCGAGGCCAATTGTTTCCATCCAAAATAATCTAGTACAAGAACGTAAAGAGATTTATTGACCCCTTATTTGATTTTATTTTTTTTAAAAGTTAGAAGACATTTGGCCCACATTTTAAAATCAGAGATAAAATGCGCTAATTACCTTTAGATTTAAGGAGAAAATACGACCAAAAAGTTAGAAGTGCAAAGATCACGAGGAGAGAAGAGAGGACCATTGAAAGTATCTGACAAGACCTATCGTTACTTAATAGCAAATATTGAGATTTTTCATCTAAAATGTGGTGAGACAAGACCTATCGTTATTTAATAGCAAATATTGAGATTTTTCATCTAAAATGTGGTGCAATTTAAAAAAAAAAACGAAAAATCTTCTGTCCCAATTTCATCACTAAATTAAAAACCTATTTTAAATTTTGAATTTTGTTCCCTTAATAAAATTTGTCACTATGGTTTTTATATTTTTATATACTAGAAATGATCTATTAAAAATCATTGCTTGACCTATATGCTAAACAGCAATGGCAAAATGCATCAATTACAGAAATATAACCCGCCAATTATTTGATATAACATGTCACTAATGCTTAACATAAATTAAGTAATTGTAATTAATAAATCATTTCTTTTTTAAATAATTTGCAACCATTCAAATTTTATTACAACCAAATTAAGATATATAATTAATCCTAACAACTTGTTTAGCATTACCTATAATGATCACGACACACATGAAAACGACAACAATACCTTAAACAGAAAATTAAGAAATTTCCTATTAATGTGTATTGGATGATTATTTATTTATTCCATTGTTGTGCCCACAGTCCAAATCAATAAACTGATGCCATCAAACCAATACACATTTTTTAGTGTATAATTTTGGACATTTTAACCTTTACACATGTGTTTTGTTGAACGTCATCCATCATTTAAAGTTACGAGTATAAAATTGAATTAGATTGATAGTTTCAATGAATTGATGGGTATTGAGTCACACTCTTGGCTTGGTATACTTAACAATTAGTTGTGCGTTTATATTTTTTCCCCACTATTTCAGTTCTCCTTCAAAACAAATATTGTAAACCTATCCGATACAATCCGATAAGAGTGACCAACATGGTCGAGGTGTAGGGGTGGGCCGAACTCTTTTAGTTGTGTTAGTTTACATTGAATAACTCGTAGCATATTTAGACTTGTATCTAAAGTTGCGGATAGCTTGTTCAAGTTCGAATCCATTGAGAGTTTTCTAAAGTGTAAAAGCACTTTCTGATAGTCAAAAGCGTCTTTATTTGAAATATCGATTGTTTGGCAGATAGATATCTTTAAAAATGTATAGAGAAGCCCAAACTTTGAACTTCCCTAAAGCTCTAATTGATCTTTTACGCGAATTTGTCATCTACATATAATGAAGTTTTAAAATCGACGAAGTGAACATTGATATATTTTTAAAAAAATAACTTTATAACTTCTAACAAAATTAAATTAATATAAAGTTTATCTAAAAGCATTTTTGGATTCACAACAAAACAGTCATTGGTTCGAATGGTAAAAATTCTAATGGTTAAAGCTCTACTCACAACGATTGTGTCAAGACTCAGACGAAAATGTCTAATGAGCTTGTATTCATTTATTCTCAATTCCTTATATTCTACCCGACGACTATGGTGATTCACCATCTGTTGACTAACATTTAAGATGAATTTTTATGTCCTAATAATCTAAACATGAAGGTTTTAGGATCCAAATTCTAAAATTACTTTTTAAGCAAGTGATTGAGCTACTTCATCTCATGTAAACAAGTAAACTAAACTCGAGAAGTGACCAATTCAAAGTTGCTTCTGCAGTAGGAACGCACCCTTCTTGACTGGTGGATCATTTAATCACAGCACTAGAGCAATCCTATTCAACTGTGGTGGTGAGAGCAGGCAAAAAGTGACAAAAGTTGGTTTTATATTTATTTTCTATTCCATTTTTATTTCATAAAGCTAGAAAAGAGAAGAATTTTGTTCGTTAATTTATGAACACACAACTTTAAGCTAATTTTTTAAAACCCAATCAATTGTAAGATTTCGTTTTCAAGCATTATTCTTATAAAATTGAATGTGGTGTTGATGTTGAAGTTGAAGTCCAATGCGTGTACTTTCCGTGTTCAAAAGTTGATTGAGGTCCACAGCCTACGTAGCTTCTATAATTGTTTAGGATGCCAACAACTAAACGAAAATAAAAAAATGAAGATTTTTGCATTGTGGATTGGTTTCATTTTGAATTTGGTAGAGAAACTTCTGCTACGATATTGAATAGTTTTCGGAGTTTTTGATTCTGTAAAAGGTTTTTTTTTTTGGAAAATTACTGTCAAGGATGATTACCTGTCGAAATTTACTTGATTTCTTGTATCAAGTGGTCAATAAAACATTATGTATTTCAATTAGATATAAATTAGTGTGTTGTTCACGTATCAAGTATAAAAGAGTGACTAAATATATGGACAACTAGAAACGAATGGTCTCAGAAGTCACATCACATTCTCTACAATGTAAGAAGAAGTTCGATAGCATCATACGTTATAAAGGAATTGTCCCATATTCATGTTTTGTTCACCTTCGTATTTAGTATTCTCTATATGATCGTTACAAATGTAGCTCGATCTAACTGTTGGCTAGGCTTTGTCTAATAAGTAATAAGACTCCAAATTATGTTGACTTGTCCCTTCGACTGATGTGGTCGATACATGTATTAGACATGTTCACTCAAGCGAAAACTAAGCCATGTGTAAGTATTCGTAAAAATTTAAAATATTTTTTTAAATAATCAATAATAGCTTGAACTATTTTTATTTTCTATAATTTTTATTTTTCTAGAATTTTTTATAATTTATATTTTTGGAAATTTATATATTTTTAAAAATTTTAAATTTTATTTGTTAGAATTTTATCTTTTATTTCTAAAAATTTTATTTATACGCATGTTTTGAATGTTTTCAGAATTTTCACCGTAAACGTTAGAAATCCATCTTGAGTTTTATGTTAAAAATTTAAACTTATTTTCGAAAATGTATTTTCAATATTTTACAAAATTGAAAATTAAAAATAAGTTGAAGACAACAAATCATATGCACCCTAAACTTTTCATTAATGCGATAAAAAGTAGTCTCAATGAATAGAGTCCATTAAAATATGCAACCGTCCATTAAAGCGCGTAATATTTTATTAAAGAATAATGCTATTCATAGTGAAAATTATCGATAGTCGTCCTACATAACATACATATAAAAATTGATCATTTGATATATATGAAACAATAAAAAAACTATTTCATTAATGTAACAAATAACAAATTGTTATGCATATATATCAGACGATTATCAGTAATTTTTACTATAATAATACTACTCTTAAAATGAGTTAGCATACGTAGAAATTGTCAAACAAGATTCTCGATTAAAGCGGATCACATGACGGGGGGCCCTCGTTCTATCCTCAACCCAATCCATTCTTCCATACTTTATGGTGTGATTAACTTGACTTGATTTCCTTTTTCATCCACTCTTCTTTTCCTCCAATTTCGTACATTCTTCATTTGACTTCAATAAAATTCATTTCAAATGTGTGATCTTAATTTCGATTGTAACTTCTTGGTAGTTTCATATATGACATGCTATGCACCAGACAATATTTTTTATGTTGTTGAATAGTGAATTGGTACCTGTTGATCCTGAACCATTTTTTTAATTATTCTTTAACTATCGACAAAATATTCTAAAAATAATATTTAAATTATCGAATAAAGTTCAATTGGCAAACTAAATTTATTGAGATAATCTTTTTATTTTTAATTATCAACGACAAAAAAACTCCACTATTAATGTTAAAATATTACCTTTTACTTTTATTACTTACAGAATTAGGGTCAGAACATGGACGGGTACATGATTTTTGTTAGCGGACGAAATTCAAAAAAATCGATGTTGTAAAATCTATATATATTTACCATTGTCAAAATATTATTCATGATGATTTATCACCTTTTAATATTATTTACCTATTAATTTGATTGCATAACCGTACAAATGTGATTATTTATTTATTTTTATTTTTTTTGAAGGTTTTCAACCCAACAATTATAATTTAAATATAATAATTAACAATTTTACATCGTACACTCATATAGTATAAAAAATAAAAATGATTAACAAAATACAGAAAATTGAGAGAGAGAGAGAGAGAGAGAGAGAGAGAGATGTTTACAAATGAATATGGGCTGGGCTGGACCTTCTAGCCCCCTATATCCATATCTGGGTCAGAATTTATGCTAGTAAATTAAACTTATAAAAAATAAGTTTTAATTATCAACAACTGTAAACTATGACTTGGAGGTTCTATCGGTAAAACTTTATGAAATAAAATTTGCTAAAATTTTGAGGTGTTTTCGGAATTTGAGGTCTTAGCTTGGCGGACGCCTAACTTATCTACAGATTGAACCAACTTTGACAAACACATGCAACTTGCTTAGAGTAACCAAACAAACATTTTTATGATACTATGAGCTTTATTGAACAAACTTCTATCGTGAGTTGAGTTTGAACACAATTAAACACTTTCCTTAGGCATCTCGTCTAACAAAAACCTGAAACCAAACTAATCTAAGTAAATGTCCACAAAACATTTACTTTAGGCTTACAATTTAGGATAATTTTCACCACAAAACAAACTCATCGCACTTTATACATTATTCTGTCCAGCATTGTCCAATACTTTGAAGAAGAAGAAAAAAAATGATAGTGTGTACTCTGCAAGGAAACTGCAACCACTTCATAGAGGAGAAGGGTGTGGATAAGAATTTTTAGGTCCCGCACAATTTTTTTTTTAATACATGGTGGTCCCGCGCATTTGTGTGTGTTCTAGCCAAATTCTGGTGGGCTTCGGGGGGGAATCTAAATTAGATCGAACTGAACCGTGCCTGTCACTATTTATTACTAATTGAAGGAGATAGCATGGGCCCGACATACTATCTCCCTAGTTGGCATGTACATACTCCTATGCAAGTAGTGAGAGTACAATTATAGTCCAATAATTGAAGTAGGAGACAACAAATATTAGGCAAAGTAAAAGTGACCAAGAAAATAACAGTTCTTTCTCTTCTCTGGTCAAGTAAAGGTGCACAACGATGAAAGTCAAACTGATGGCAATGTTTGGCAAATGGAGAGATGCATCCAAAGATATAAAAATGTGATGAAATTATTTTGCAATAGTATTTCGATACACTAATAAACATGAAATTCTTGGCCTTATGGCTTCACAGGATTCCTATATGACCAAAACTTAAAAATGCAGTTACCATGCTTGCTAAAGGAACAGATACATTATCGTCCACTAATCCTCCGGTTGGAAGGGACTCTACAACGGTTGCCACAAATGAAACCAAAGCTACCGTTTCTATTGTCTGGACCCAATCCAGCTGAAAGTATCCGAGCATCGAAAAATAGTAGAGCATCCTACAATCACAAATGAAGTGTCCGGGGTAGAAACCGTAAAGGAACAACATTTTAAACATATAAGCCAGGAAAATAAAAGGTTTAAAGTTCATACATACCCGATAGAAACTAGGAAACCAAATAAAAACATTGACACACTACCAGCCCAACTCTTCTGCCGATTGTAAGGAATTTTTAGTGAACCAAATCTTCTTCCCACAATATCAGCAATACCTACAATTCGGCAAGTTGAAAGAGTTCCATGAACATATACAAAAGTAGATTTGTAAGGCAGAGTTCTTACCATCCCCACCGCACATCATTGCCAACGAAATCACTCCAATTGGGGAGTCACGCCAGAAGACAATTGCACATAGAATCAATACTAGAACATAATAAAGAGGACCTCTGAGCAATTCCCTGTAAAGAAAATGTTGATATTATATTAATGTATATTAAAAAGATTCACTTGTTATTTAACAAGAAATTCAATGAATGACAAAAGTCAAGATCTTCGAGAATTACTCAGGCTTTCCCTTTCGGGTAACTGATTTGATGAGTCCTTCATCAGTAGCCAAGGAAAGACCATGTATCACAAGCCTTAAGCAATTTATAAGAGGAACTAAAGAAGCAAAGTAGCGAGCTCCTGTCGATGTGCTATCTAAGATCAAAATAATCAGTTGAAGTTTTTGGGAACACAAATATTAATTAACAGAAATGAAGACTGTAATGTCTTCAGCGACAAAGAAGGTACCTGAAAATTGGCCAGGCAGCCAAGAAAAGCAACCCCGACAATATGTGGACCAGTTTTCTGCTCAAACTCTGTTCGGGAAGTAGGGGAAAAAATAGATATCAGCAAGAGAGGAAGGATAGTCAAATAATTAAATTGCATGAGAAAAGTGTTTCATATAGAAGAGTTTTGCAAATTCAACTTTGAAAGTAATTATCCTCCTCTCTTTACAATGATGAAAACTGACAGGCAAATCACTCAAACTGCCAGTCAGTGAGTATGTGTTTCCCGTTCAGAATGACCGTTACCGTCTTACTGATATCTAGCACACAAGAGTTCATCTATTCCGAAAGAAATAACCTTAATTCTGACATTTTTAAAATGTCACAAAGCTGAAAAGCACTATTTAGTTTACTTATACATGANCGTTCAGAATGACCGTTACCGTCTTACTGATATCTAGCACACAAGAGTTCATCTATTCCGAAAGAAATAACCTTAATTCTGACATTTTTAAAATGTCACAAAGCTGAAAAGCACTATTTAGTTTACTTATACATGACAAAGGAGATATTGACTCTAACCGTACAAAGTTTAGTCAAGAACACTATGATCTTTCATGGTTTATTCATCACGAGATTAGATAATCGGATAATAACTTTCATGCACTTGTACTATGATCCTTACGCATTATGTTGTGGTTAAGCATTTCAATTTATGACCTTAGTTCAGTGAAGGCTTGGGTTGGTTTCAAGATATTCAACTTTGTTGATAATATATTTTTCCTTTTCACTGTTTGGACAAGACTCCAGCAATTACCAGATATGGAAAATATCACTTGCCTCTAGATTATTCATATTCCTAAGTGGAACGAACAAGCATGTCCAATCACAAGGCGAATGATATAACCCACATCTTGTGATCGATTGGCTACCCAATATATATGACATCATAATTCAGTGGTGCTGGTGCTAAAATCACATTATTGTTCCGACTTCCAACATCGTGCAAACCAGTGATTATTGTACCATGGGTTAAGAGTTGCACCAGTATGACAATTTTTGGTTAACACGCTCATGGATCGTGTGCTCACAATGACCTACTCTGGTGTAAACCTTTTCCATGTCATGCTTTGGTCTCATAAAGAGCAGTTTTCAAAGACAATTCAAATCTGTGTTAGCTAAAATCAACTAATTGCATGTTTTTCTATATGTTCCACTTCGACATTTTAGTTTAATCACTGTCTGAAAAATCTTTATCCCACTCAGGTGTCGGATTTTCATATAATTTATTGGCTATAAAGTACATATTTTTTGTGACAAATAATTAAAAATGCTTATAAGCACCAGAGTAGCTTTTTAGTGTTCCCCAAAATTACTATTACAGGGAAAATTCAGTCTTCCCCTTCTGTTCTGTTGGGTAAATTTGTCAAAGTACAGACATATTTTCTACTTCGCAGCATCCAAATATAGTGATAGGACAGAGGTAAATTGCAGATATAGAAAATTTATCACTCAATTAGTATCTTGAAAAACCAGATCTATCTTTCAGTTTCTGTGCACCCAAAACTATCATCTCAATTTACTAACACACACGGTGGTATTTTTCAGCGCACACTGACATGCACGTGCATGTGCAATGGGAACTGGGAAGTGAAGATACAGATAAATGCAGGTGACCTGTTCGATGAGGTTGCGTCGAGTTAGGTTGTCGAAAGTGGATACAAGAGCGTAAGCACCGCCCATCACCAACACCGTGGCGCCAGCGTCCTGAAGCATCGCTCTACCATCTCCGATGGCGGATAGCAAGGAGGCGCGAGAGCGGAGATTACGGGGAAGTACTGGAAATTGCCTTGTATTGTACCTGGGGAGAGCTATTAGAAATCGCGGGAGGGTGGATGGTCTTGCCACGTGGCATTGGAGGTGAGAAAGGCGGAAGTGGGTGGTGGATTCGGCGGCCGGTGAACCCAGGCGCACAATAGCACTGTATGCCATCTCTCTTACACGCAGTTAACACATGTGGCTGTGTGGATGATAAATGACGCAGCTGGAATTGCTTCGTCATTTATTTATTTTGACGTACTATCTTACTCGAGTTTTGAGCCATATTAAAATTTTTATTTTTATTTTTTACTCATTTTTTACTATACATTCTTCAATAAAATAATATTTTCCTTCATATCATTAACTTTTTTTTCAACCACATATTCTCCATCAATCTATTATTTCAAAATATATTCTTCCAAAATAATGTGGCTCAAACGTACTCTTAATTTTAATTATTGTCTTTAATTAAAGGTTATTTTGTCACACTTGCGTCGTTAGGGTTAATGTACGATTTCCACTATTTTAATTTCTAAGAAAACTCCCTCGATATGGCCCAATCTTTTCTAAGCAATGGACGACAATTGGGACAATTGTTGTGACACGAAAGAAATAAAAAAAAAAAAAAAAAAAGATGTAGACTCGAGTTAATTTAACAAAGTAAGTGACTTTCAATTAGTCAAATGTGAAAATTTAATACAAATTTTTAATAGTTCATTTTGAATGGTCAGCATTTCAATTTCATCAAAAAAAAATTTACAATAATTAAAATTTAATGCATCAAAGGTCTGTTTATTTCACACAAATGATACATTTGAAGTGAATTAACTAAGCTCCTGTTTGGTACGCATTTTTTCAAAACTCATTTTTAACCACACATTTTTTAATAAATTAATATTTTTCATCACATCAATAATTTTTTTTTTATTTTTTAACCATATATTTCACATCATATCACTATTTAAAATACATTCTTTCATTAATAATATCTATCAAACACATCGTAAAGTGTGAAAGTTCGTTTTTTATTGATTTAAAGAGGGGGGGAAAAAATAAAGTAAAAGTAAAGTAAAAATAAGCAAAGGTGGAAATTTAGAACTTGAGATTGTTACGGTGGTTTCAATCAAAAAAGGAAATACGAGAAATAGAAGATGTATCCTACTCTGTTTCGAGTACAATTTCTGAATGCGATGGGACTCATCACTTTTGTAAAGCTGTGTACGTACAAGGTATATGACTCGTCCTTTTTATCCTTTTTTTTTTTTTTTAAATCTTTCGAGTAATAGATTTAGCCTTCTTTGGTGTGGTTAAAAATTTGGTAATAATTTATGGGAGGTGCTAGGGGAACAACGACCATCCTTCCAACAGAGGAGTACCACGTGGACATTATGGACATTATTATGATGTTCATTATGTTCATTTAACATTTTCCATAATTTAAAGAATTATTCATTGCTTATACAAACTTTCTTATGGATGTGGGCCCCACATGATTTAAATATTATGTAAAAAAATAGGCCTCTCATATTTGTGTCTTCCCTGAAAAATTCGTATATGTACCTGTAGCGTCATTCTAATTTAAATCAAAGTTAATAATTAATTTTATGAGATTCACAATTTTTCAATCATACATTTTATCAATTTCTATTAAAATTTATTAAAAAATTTATTTTTAGTTACACCAAACAAGGACTTAAACTATCTATTACTTATTATATTCAGAATATGTTGAGAATTTAAAAATGATTGAAAATTCACGAAATAAATACCAGATAGCCAAGATTTGAGGTTGATTTTAGTCCATTAAATCAATTAATTGTTTTGACAATATTTTTTTTTTTTATCTCAACTTAGAAAATTTAGTTGCATGGGGTGAATTACTTGGGGGAACATAAATTGTCTTGGCCATGTTTTGTGCATACAATAAACATGCAATGTCTTGTACTCTTATTTGATATCTTAACACGGCATCATATGACCTCGACCAAGGTTTTTAATTATGGGGAAAATATGTAATTGACGTATTTTTTATTTATACATTCGGTGAAACTTATATTGGTATGTGGATGGATGGATGGTTAAGCTAGCATATTCATGAATACGTGCAATCACAACTAAACTCATGTTTCAATTATCTAGATGCAATCACATTTTATTAGTCACAATCACCCAAATAATTGATCATAAACATTTTTCA
Organism: Fraxinus anomala; assembly: GCA_903798345.1. NCBI lineage: Eukaryota > Viridiplantae > Streptophyta > Magnoliopsida > Lamiales > Oleaceae > Fraxinus > Fraxinus anomala. The sequence goes on from CAIGRN010178767.1 coordinate 19,478, forward strand.
TCCCACCCCAATCCCATTTCACTATTTGCACTAATCTAACTTTGCGCCACATCCACCATCTACACCACATTACCTGCACTGCCACCGCCAACATGACTACCAGTATTTACCATCAACAAGTACCAACAAAAATTGCCTCAAAACTCTAACTAAACATATAAGATCATATCGAAGAAGGAAAAAATCATCATCACTTGGACGACTGCATCACCATCGTCAACATCTTCACCAGTTGTACTACCACCACCAATAAAAGCTACCAACAAAAATCACCACAAAATTTTGACCAAGCAGATTGGAGGAGAAACCATGCCTAGACCCCAAAAACCCAAACTATCGCGCGCTGCGCGCGCTATGCGACATCGCTATGTGTTTCAACTCGTGTCCGTGGAGGTTAGTTTTTGGTGGCCGAGCAGAGAAAAAAAAAAGAGAGAATGAAACGGTCAACGGTAGTTGGTTTTTCAACAAAAGATAGAGAAAAGAAAGTAAGGAACGAGAGATGGGTCACAATTTTTAATGAATGGGGGTGATGTGGGATGAGTTAGATAGCGTAAGTTACTAATAATATATTTATTTAATATATATTAAATAACTTACTATAACCGAATTTCGAAATATGAAATTTAAACTATGATTTATGAAATACAAACTTTAAAAATAGTCATGGGTGTAATTTTCACGTTGAATAGCGTATTCAACCTAAAATTAGCCCAAATGCAAAGTTTGGCCCAAAGTAATCAATAACCCAAATCTTCAAACTTGGCCCAAAAGCGTGTGATTCAACCCAAATGCAAATTCATTGTTCATGCTAAACAAAACCTAATAGTCGACACATTTGTCCGAGAGAAGAGAAGTGTCGAAACCGTGACGATGCCATGATGATCTCTCCCACGCGCAGCTATAGTGACCAAAGGCGTCGGGAGTCACGAAAGCTACTGTTATGTCATTCACCGTGACGACACCCATGGATGTTGTGGTATCGTCCCTTTTCCTTTTTTTTCCTGATTTTTCATTAAAAAAAAAAAAAAAGAAGAAGAATTTCCACCTTTAAGTTATTGGAGATGGTCTCCAAGTAAAATCTATCTCAGGTCCTTCAAATCAAAATTGTAGTTTTTGTCCTCGGAATCAAGAGTGCAACGAAAATACCAATATAAATACAAACCCTATTATCTTGCCAAAACTAAAATCAAAGTGAAAAATATGAAGTCGTAATCCGCCCTCTTCGTCACATGAGAGGATAAAACAATACATAATCACCACAAAAAAATTTAAAGCCAAAAATTTGTTCAAAAAATAAAATAAAATATCCTTCAGTTAATAACAAAAATAAATCACATAAGCTTAAAAAACCACTTTATTGACACATGCATAAATTTACACAAAATTATCTAATTCATAATACGCAAAATAATATTAAGACCAAGGCTAAAATATCTTGAAAAAATAGGATTTAATTACTTTTGTGCGTTGACAGGAATATGATTTTTTTTTTTTTTTTTGGGAATAATAAACACGTATGTTTCAACAATTACATTTGTAGCGCGTTTTATTAGAAAAAATAAAAATAATCTTGCATTCTTCTTCTTGATTCCACTTTCAAACCCTTTTCCCTTCTTTAATATTCTTCTTGAACGCAAAAAAAAAAAAAAAGTAATGATTTTAAGCGTGTGTGCGTGCATAACAAAAAATTTACCTTAATTGAATCTCAATATAAATGCGTATTTATAATATAAATACGACTTGAATGGAATTATGGAAACATAAATATAAATATCGAAAATGACTCTTCCCCTCAATTTTAATCCAAATAAAAAATTATTTTCACATTCGAACGATGCACATGGCACACACGTGACGCTGCCATCCAAATAATTAATTAATTTTACTATAGTCAATAATAAATTTTAATCCTTATAAATTACTTCGGTTCTTATTTCGTAGCCATCGAAGGGATCTAATCGGACCCAATTAAGCTTCGATGAATTAATTTTGATCAGATGAACTCTTAATCGATACTTTTCATGAATCACTACTTTCATCAAGCGATGAAGAAGGGTATCTTCTCATATTTCCACTAGACTCCTTTGACTAATTCATACACAACCACACAACAAATTCTTTCAAATATATTGAGAAATTTCCGGACAATAGATAAGAAATTGGAGAGGTGTTAACCACTGTCAATTGCACGGTGCTACGCACCAACTGAGAATATGATGTAAACTTTTGATCGAGACATTTCACTAATTCTCATCGAAATTTTTTAAAATTTTTATCTTACCAATAGCGTGAATTGAAAGACCTTTCTAAAAATATTACAAGAAAACGATGCTTTTATCTTCTATCACTACTTTAATCAAAAATATTTTATTCCAGATTAAAATATAAATGAATTTTCATAATTTCTTCTTCGTTGCTTCCTTGAGGAATCGTAAGAGCATATTCTTCATTTTTGTTAAAACCAATAAGAAACCGTTGACCATACAGCTTACCCGGTTTGGTTCCATTATTGTTTTCTCCATACAACTTTAACTTCCCTTCCATGTCATTGTGTGGGCGGGGTTGTCTATACCTCAGCAATTCTCGTATTAATCATCCTATATGTACAATATTTTTTACATATTTTTTTATATTATATGTCAAATGCCAAAATATCATTGAATAATTTAAAAATAAAAACAGTTTTTTCATCCACAATTTTCGAAAACAAAGACAATATAAAAAAAAAAAAAAAATCAACCGAAGAATGTACATTTAATCCATGTTTGATTTGAATTAAAATTCAATTACAATTTCAAATCAAAATCAGTAATTAATTTAAAACACACATTTCATGGGGTCTATAACTTTTCAACCATACATTTCATCAACTTTTATCAAAATTTATAAAAAATATAATTTTAATCTCTACCAAATAGGAATTTAGTATTATTGTTTCAACCATGCTACAATTACGTAATGTGTTATCTAATTTGTTATCGAATTGACAAGTAACGACCCCCTATTGGGGGCTCCTGTGGGCCCAGGTGCCCCCCATAGGAGGCCGCCACTTGTCAATTCGATAACCAATTATGTAATTAATTATGTACAATAAGAATAATTTTTATTATTTTCATATTGCTTACAATGCGTGTGCACTATTGTTGTACATTTTAGTAATTCTTTCTTCTTTACCTGTGCTCCATATTTTCAAAAATAATTTTAAAAAAAAATTCATTGTCAACTACATATTTCCTCGTAGAATAATATTACACATATATTTAAATATTTTTTTTTATTTTTTTAATCATACATTTTCAAAAAAATTACTATTTCAAAACACATTTCCCTCTAAAATCTCATTTTAATGGAGTCCAAACATATGCTTATATTTATTCAAATTAACTTCATTTATCATTTTTTCACGTTTTCTCATAATTTTTTCGGACTTTTACATCATACATTCTTCAAGCAATTTAATCTTAAAAAATCAATATCACAAAATAATTCGTGGGTAGCTTAAACGGAACAGAATTAAAAAAATAAATAAATCAATTTGATACTAATGCCTCTTGGAAGGTCTGGCCCGTCCAATATATGTTACCAAATTGGGATAATTGTAGACATGGTTTACAATTTATTGCTTCGATAGTAAGTTGGTTCTCAAACTTTAAAAAGAGCAAGTTAACTCCCAACTTTATTATTTTTGAATAGTCAATCTCCCTCCAATAAGAGACAATGTTCAAATCTTCTTTAAATTTTCACGTAATATTTATGCAAATATGCTCCACTTCAAATATTTAACGTTGATAAATGAGCATTTTTGGACGGGCTTATTCTTAAAAAAAAAAATTAGTCAAATATGCTTACTTATAAGTCCACAAAAGACTCAAAGATGTTGGTCGAAAAAAATAGAAGAACAAACTTATTTTTTAACCAAAAGATGGAAAATAAAAGCACCATAGCACATACTTATCAGACTTGTTATTTTAGTTGACCAATTAAAGTATCATATTACTTTTACCATTTTTTGAAATTACAATATACTCCGCTTTTCATACTCGAAAATCATTAAATCTCTATTATTTTTCTATCTTTTCTTTTCAACAATACATTTTTCAATAAAATAATATTACACACGAACTCAAAATTTATTTTTATTTTTTAATCACAAATTCTCCTTCAATATTCTATTTTAAAATGTATTCTTTAATAAAATGACGTTCAAACAAGCTCTAAATAAACGTAAGGGACATTTTGGTAATTTGTAATGTTAATTTTGCTTATAAGTAGAATGCCAAAAATAAATGTGCTTTAATATCTCATAAGACAACTCATCCAAACTTGCATAATTTTACTTATAAGTTCATTTCCTTGGGGGCTGATTGTAAATGAAAAAAATGAGACTAATTTATTCTGTTTTAAAGGTTACGACCATCTTATCAATAGTGCAATAAATTGTGGACCAACCGTTCAATTTTCCTTATCAAATTTGTCGAAAGTACAATTCTACTGGCATTGCATAATTCGATATAGGGGATTGCTGACTCCCATTTTAAGGGACCCACCACCTCAAGTTGCATTATGCCTCGGCCCCCATGTATAAATTCCCCTTTCCCGTTTCTCATTCAGAAAAAAAAATCATTGACAAATCCAACACGAACACGGTTTAGCAATTCAACCCCTATAAACGAACAACTTTTTTCATTGATATTGCGGAATTTGCGAGAGAATGGACGGTGGAGATTCGTCTGGAAAAGGGGCAGTGACGTGTGCGACGTGGATCAGACGGCCGGAAAACGCGCACTTGGTGGTGCTCGGAAAATCGAGCCCGTCTTCACTCGAGATCTTCTCCTTCGACCCCAAGACCACTTCTCTCTCCCCCTCTCCCAAGGTTTATTGTCTATTCGATCAATTTATTTATATTAGTGCTAATTTTTAGTATTTGATGTTGGAAATAACCGTTTTGGCATAAACTGAATTTTTCTAATTTGATAGCTTTCGAGATTTTTTTTTTGAATATATATGACCACTATTTGTAACTCTTTTGGATATTTGAAGATTTATTCCGTAGAAAATAATTTAGGTTAGTATAATAAGAATTTGTTGCTTTGATGTATATATGTAGGTCAAGTTTGAATTTGAAGAAGGGGTTAATCCAGTGACGATTGCGGTGCATCCAAGTGGAGACGATGTGGTTTGTTCCACTAGCACCGGTGGCTGCAAGTAAGTATTTTGTTTTACTCGACTTTTTATGCAACTAGTTCATGACAAAAAAATGGCCGTCTTTGCAAGTAGTTTTGACTTCTGAGAGCTTAAGAAAGTAATGGTTTATAAGTACTGCACGTGTTGAAATACTAATTAGACTGATCGAGTAGGCTAAATTGTAATTAATGCCAGATGAAAGAGTTCAATATGGTCAGGGCCTCTGAAGAAGTTTTACTGTTTTATCCTGTGTTATACAAATGAGATTTGCCTTTTTACAGCTCTGGACTGTTGATGTTTTATTATGTTTTGAAAAATTGAAGTTATGTTTGTTCGGATGGACTTCAGAATTTGATATTTGTTTAGAATAATATATGAATATATATGATGGCCATTTTTTAATTTAAAAATGTGATTCCTTAACTATGGCAATATCGGAAAATTTCCACTTGTTTAGAAGCTTGAACTGAACTGAAATACTTATTTAAGTGGGAAAAAAAAGACGCTCTTTATCTTCTCAATTTATTATTTTCATTTTTATTCCTATTCTAGTTACTCTTTCTAGGTTCTTTCTCTGTTCATTTGGTGATGAGAGTAGGTATGTCATTTGACAATCATGTTTATTGTTAATGATTTCTTTTGGGGCGTGAATGGGTAGGTGGTTTTGTGGCAGAGGGTTAATGTGGCATCCCTGGTTTTTATAGGCTCTTGATTGAGCCTATGACTGACTTCTACGGCCTCATCATCTGGATTAACAGTTGAGTTTCTCACTGCTTTGAAAATTATGTCTAAATCCCTTAGCAGATGTCGGGAATTATGAAAGCATGAAATTGCTATTTATCAGATATAGGAATAGCGTGAGATGTTTTAAAATGTTTGGAAATGGGACTTGATATCTAAAAGTTTTAAAAATGAAATGATTATTCTTGATATAGAATTATAGCCCCAAACAAATTCTTACGCTTATTGTTTTCCTTTTTTACCCTTTCCAGGGTAAAATGTATAGGGAGATGAAATGTCATAAATAAATAAGTACATACATGCATAAGTATGTACGTACGTACATAAAATTGCAAGTCTCACCTACCCCTTTCTACTAGGTTACTGGTAATTTTTTTTTTTTTTTCCATATGTTCTCTTTAATGAATTCTGCCACCTTTGAAAATCTGGGTGGGGTGTGGGTTTGACGGTCGAAGTACTGTTAAAGATGTTTTACTCTTTGATAGCTTAAAAGTTCTCAGATCATGCATTATTTTCTTCCTGTAAATAGTTAAGGTTGACTTTTCAATGCTTGAGAGGCCAACAATATAGCTAACTGACAGTGTGTCCCAATTTCGTGACATTTCGTTTTCCTGACTTTGTAGACTTACAATGTCATGTTTCACTTTATGTAGATTATTTGAGGTTTATGGCCGGGAAGACTATATAAAATTAACAACAAAGGATCTAGCTCCTCTACAAGGTGTTGGTCCGCAAAAATGCTCAGCCTTTAGTGTCGATGGAACTAGATTTGCTACTGGTGGAGTTGTAAGTTATTGAATATTATCCGTTCCATGAGTTAGCGAACATATGGTAATTTGGAAAAAGACACATGTATTCTGATTATTTTCTTTCAACTTGAAGGATGGGTATCTCAGAATATTTGAGTGGCCAAGCATGAAGGTCATATTAGATGAACCAAGAGCTCACAAGTCATTCCAAGACATGGACTTCAGGTAGAATGATCTAAGCTATTTTATCAAAATCCATAAGGTTTTTAAGCAAGTTCATGAAGTTATTTTCTATATGAACACATTCACTCATTTTATCAAGTGCTCGAGTGAAAAAATTACCTGCACTTTTCCACAAAAATTGCACTCAGGAATCAAAGAAAGAAAGAGCTCAGCCTTTTATTATTTTGTTGAATTTTCGCGTGAGATTGAAACGTTCACACATAAAATACCGAATGCAGATGAAAAGAAACTAAACATTTTTCCTGTTTTTAACTTCGCCCCTATTTGTCTACCATTTTTCCAAAACATTGTTTGTTACAGTAAGATTCTTCACCATACATTTACCCAATAAAATATTCTACACACAAACCAATAAAGTTACTTTAAATTTCAACCACACATTCTCCAAAAAATGCTATTCATTACTCTATTTTTGTTCCCAAAATGGGAGACAAACACACCCTTCCTTTCATCTCACTTGAAATTGTTGGATGATCTTGATCCATTCAAGAACTTTGGACATGGACTTTTCAAGGTTATGCTCCTGATTTTTCTTTCCATTCAGCTTGGATTCAGAGTTTTTAGCCACAACATCAAGTGATGGTGCAGCAAGAATATGGAATACAAACGATGGTGCTCCAATAACTACTTTGACTCGAAAATCAGTATGTATATTCTTTTGTAGAGTTCAGCATGTCATTTCCCCCTCATTTTAGGGTGTCGATCTCACAACTTTCTGTTGCAGGATGAGAAAATTGAACTTTGTCGATTCTCCAAAGATGGGACGAAGCCATTCTTATTTTGCACTGTTCAAGAAGGTATTTTAAATGCACACGACTTTTGTAAGATGCAGTCAACTTTGTAATTATATTTAATTGAAAGCTTGTACTGTTGAACTTGAAATATTATTATGTTTATCATTCAGGAAATAAATCGCTTACTGGTGTTTGGGAGATAAGCTCATGGAAAAAAATTGGGCACAAGAGGCTGCTTAAAAAGCCAGCTTCAATCATGTCGATGAGTCGGGATGGAAAATATCTTGCTCAGTAAGTACATAGCCTCTTGAAATTCCATTTTTGTAAGAATTATTTTGTTCTGAAAGCAAATAGTTCCTGAAGTTTCTTTGTGAAAGTACATTAATCTGAGAATAAAAATAACTAAATTTGCATGAGATAGAGAGAACTTGAACACCACTGATTCTAGACTTTTGACTGTAGGCTTACTTACAATTAGTATATATCTTATATGTATTGTTCTGTGACACACTGATATGCTTCAAGTGCCAGCTAGTCTGTGTCCTATGGGTATCGGACACGTATCGGATACACCGGGTGGTGTGTCCTTGTTAGAGGGGTTTTATAGAGTTGGACACTTCGCCGACATGCCGTGGCCATGTGCCACATGGCAAACACAATTAAAAACTAAAAGAAGTTAAATGTCAAAGTAACCTGGGGGCTTCTTCCTCAATGGGGTTGCACGTCGGTGGGTGGATAATGGAAGGAGAAATGTTGGAAGAGGCCGTGCTACTGGTAGAGTGACCGATGGTGAAACGCTATCTTAGTGTCTCACTGTTTGACGACGCAAGGTGAAAGTGAAAACCTACTATGATTTTTTTGTTAACCAATTAAAAATATGTTTACCTTTTAAAATGTCATTTTGGTTAAAAGAAACGTGGGTCAATTTTGGGCCCAAAATTGAGTTCTAAACATTTCTACAAAATGACAGCTTTCTTTCTCAAAAGTTCAAAATTAAAATTATGATTTAGCCCTTACTAACATAATTTAAATTTGAAAATTATGAAACACCTAATACATCTCTACACGTCCCTTTACTTAATCAGCAATTTAACTCAAATCGCTGGAAGACCCATGCAATTCTAAAGATTAAAATAAAAAAAAACCAAGAAATGTTTTACGCTATAAAAGATGTAAAAATTAAAACTAATTAAAAATATGTTATTATAACGACGAGTCCCCCAACGTGTTTGTCCTACCGTCTTTGAAAAATCGCTTGTTAGACACGCCCATGCATCATGGGTATTTTTAACTAGCTTGGACTATTGTGTGCACTTAAAGATTAATGAACCGCTTAGTGTCAAATATACTACTTGATGGGTACTATTTTTTGGTTAAAGATTATTGTGGTACATGTCTAGATGTTTATGACAGGAAACACACTTAGCTTTGCAGGGAAGAAAATTGGATTTCATCAAGAGTATTCCATTAATAATCCTTTTTCTTAGTTGATGTTGTTCTGTTTAAGGTACCAAGTGTGTGGCTTGAAGCCTTCTTGTGAGGATTGGGTTTCGACATTCTCATCTAAAAATTAATTGGTGTCTAGTGAGGACAAGCTAAACTTTTTATGGAATTCGATCACCATCATTTGAGTGACCCAACCCATAGTCTTAATGGTGGCATTGTTGCCCTATAACAATCCCTTCCTCAACGTGACACTCCTTTCGCTTGAACTTATAACTCCAGCTCTGATTCCATTTGTTAGAATCACATTTTAACCATTTTATCTGAAAATCAATTGGGTGAGGATAGACTAAACATTTTATGGCATTCAATCATCATCATTTAAGTGACCTAACCCATGGGTTTAAGAGTGGCATTTGCTCCAACAATTGTCGTACCCCTCAATCTAAAAATTTAAGTTGTTACATCAGGCCAAATGTATAACATTTAAGTTTTATCTTGAACATTTCCTCTCATGTGTAGGTCAAATTTATTATTTATTTCCATCAAAACTTACACGTGCACAAATTATTTAAAATGGTGGTGGCTAGACATGAATTTAGCTCTGATATATGTCGAATTACTTGATCGAAAAGTTTAAGCAGTTAAATTGAGTGTAAATATTATCTTCAACAGATTATAATGCGATGACCTTTAAAGAATTGGAAAGGTAGCTAGTAAATTTTCATCAATATTAAGCTTAATATATTAATATATAGTCCTCAGAGAGATGATTGATGTCAAAATTGCAATTTGGCATTAAATGATCTCCTCCTGCTTGAGGAATTTCTTTTGGTAAGAAGAGAAATAAAAGTTTTCATGTTTGAAGCTGGGGATATTATTGTGAAATCCATAACATTCCAAAGTTTTCACCTTAATTAAGTTTTATCTTTTGAAATTATTGTAGAAGAGGAACATCTGTATTACTGTATTCAAGAAGATAATTAATGTATATTTCATTTGACAATTTTTTTTTCTTCAACTTCAATGTTTAAGCTAGAAAGTAATTTGCTTAGGATTTCATTTTATAAAAACTCAACACCACTTATTCTAATTGGGTTTTTTCTGCTTATAGATTTCCAATACATTTCTTTTTTCACCTTCTTAACAAGGCCTGTATATGCCTACCAACATGGACACCTGAGCCCGGTTCGTGCTTGGGTGGGGCCAAAGACATGTTGGACCGCCCCTGGCCCGTGTGACCAATGTCTTTGCACCTCCAGTAGGAACAATAGATGATCAATGTCTTTGCATCTCCATCGTTTTTAACAATTAAAATATCCATGAACTGTTACTATAATTTTAGAAACAAAATACAGCGTTAAGGCCAATACCACAAGCATACAATTTTAATTTTGTATCAAAGTATAATTTCCAGTGCACCTCTAATGGCAATACGTAAGTGTCAAGAAATATCTATGTCAGCAACTTTATGGACTGAGTATGACCATCCATTAATAAAATGATCTGATGAATTTTGGACTCCTATTAATTTGTTTTTTCCTAGTTTTGCTTCCAGTGGTCAATAGTTTGCTTTTAGGGGGTGACTCTTGCAAATGGTTTTTGACTCTCTTTTAATGCAGGGGGAGCAAGGATGGAGATATATGTGTAGTAGAAGTGAAAAGAATGGAGGTTCGCCACTGGAGCAGGAGGCTTCACTTGGGTTCTAATATTGCATCTTTGGAGTTTTGCCCCAGTGAAAGGTATGATTCTAAATGGAATATGTGTCTTTTCTATATTTTGGGGCTTGAAGCTACATTCATATATTATCTGCGAATCACTGATTTCCTTGGACACATCTTATTATCTTGGCCTCCTAATTTGGTATCACCAGCAATACCTCAAAAGATGTCAAGAGAGGTGTCGGGCTTAAGTTTACATCATGATTCACACTTGAAGTTCTGTTCATGTGAAAGTAGGGAATTATTGGCTTGTTCCATACCTGTTGCAGGGTATCTGAACTAGATCGGGTGATGTGCATTTTTTAACTGAGAGACAAATCTTGAAATTTTTGAATGCAGAATACTATACAGCATTGAGCATGATATGTGGGCAAACTAACGTGTTTAACTCGTGAACGCTGCTTAGTGCTTAATCACCAGAAGAAAAACTTGTAGTGATTATGTTGATGCTGTCTCTAAAACTTCTACTGGAACTTGCATCATTGGTGTGAATTAAATCTAGTCGATTTTTATATCAGATTGATCCCATATGAATAATATGGTCATATAGCTGATAATGTTGAATACAAACGGAGAATCACTGGCAAATCTGAGCAAATAATAATTTTGGTTGATAACAAAAAAATTTGTAATGAAATTTACATCCTTGTATAATTTGAATTTGTTTCTCCAAATAACTATGAAATCTTCGAAAGGAAGAATCATTCAGGTAGACATAAATTCATTGAAGAATGTCTTGTGTATATCGAATGAAGCTACATGCAAAAGCAATGTTATCCGAATTGAAGATGTCAGAAGAGGAAAGAGTGGAGTGAAAATAGCACGACTTGATATGTTTGTAAAGAATTTAATGGCATTGTATATATTGATTTAGAAATTTATATAATGGTCAAATGATGCTCAAGTATTCTACTTGTTTGAAGGTAAAGCCTGCGTTGCTGAACATGCTTCCTTCGGTTTTTGCAGGGTAATTCTTACCAGTTCTACTGAATGGGGAGCTATGGTGACTAAACTAAGTGTTCCCGCTGATTGGAAAGGTCTCTTTCTAATCCCTGCCACTACCCCAGCCCATAAGATTCTGAAACTCGGTCTGATTTTCGTTTTTCTTTCCTTTGTTCTCGTTTGCAGAGTGGCAAATATATGTACTACTACTGGGACTGTTTTTGGCATCACTCCTTATATTTTATGTATTCTTCGAAAATTCTGATTCATTCTGGAACTTCCCAAAGGATCAACCCTTGAGATCAAACATTGAAACCATTTTGGGGGATCCTCAGTCTGATGATCAAAATATGTGGGGAGCTTTTGGGGCACTTGACATGTAATCTTTTCTCAGTTTTTCCTTTGTAGAAATCGAGTGTGGGGCTGGAACAAGAGAATGAAATAAGGATATACTTCCTAAGGTGATTGAGACTCTTTTTAATTATATTCCAGTCTTTTCCACTATTATTTTCCATGTCTTCTCAATCACTAGTTGTATTGGCCTGAGCAAAATCATTTATACTGCAGAAATTTGAGTTTAGTTAGTTAGTTTGTTGTTGTTGTGTTTTTTTTTTTTAATAATTTTTTTTATCTGATTTTTGCTTTAAGTAATGTAGAAAGCTTTAAATGTTCTACTTAAAATGAATGATAAGCAAAAGACCTGTCTTTTGTTTGCAACTCTCAATGTAGGATACATTGGATATAATATTGCACGACATTTAGTAATGGGGGATACGAAACACAATTTTAGGGTGTG
>CAIGRN010178768.1:0-13159 GCA_903798345.1 Fraxinus anomala
CCCTTCCCAGAATTGTTCCAGGAGGTGAAGTATTACTAAGTAAACCACCTCGAATTACACCTACATATGGTATGCAAAAGGTAGGTATATCCTAAATTCTAACCATAACATAAATAATCTATTTAGACTTAAGGGACTATTGTGTTATGGTAAAAAACCACCCTCCCATGAAATTTATTTTTATTTCAAGTCCATGCATTACATAAATAATCATGCCTAGACTTGGGGGACTATTGTTAAGCCGCGCCTTCGAGACTCAAAGAAAAAGTGCCTCGTAATAAGTCATGTAGGCAAAAAGTCAACAAAAAAGTCAAACAAAGATCCATGAGGTCAAAATATGAAAAGGTCAAACAAACCGAAGTCCATACACTACAAACCGAAGTGCTTGCTGAAGCGGACCTCAAAACCGATGTCCTTGCTCTACAAGTCGAAGTGCTTGCTGAGGTGGACCTCAAAACTAAAGTAGTTGCTCTACAAGCCGAAGTACTTACTGACGCACTGCCTAAAGAAGTAAATAAATGAGTTGAAACTCTCCACTTAGAGAACCATCTCAAAAGATCTCTCCGAAACTCTCAAACTCGTCCGAAGTTCATAAAGCCGACGCTTTCTCCTATAATAGATTTGAAGATCTCTTAGAAATAATTGATGTAACACTTGTAATAAAGTTTATCAGTATGTTAGTCTATTGTACAGGGCGGCTGAACCTTTATCAATGTATTAATTGTATGACTAGACAGTGATGTAAAGCGTTAGTTAGGGAGATGAGGCCACGTGGTTCCGATCCAATGGTCACCACGTCGGCCAAGGTAGTATAAATAGGTTCTCCTTATAATAAAAAAGAGGATTAGATCATGGATTGAAACTTGGACAATCATATATTCGAAATATACACTTGCATCCTCGAGAATTTCGTATGAATACTTGATTGAATATTTTTTGTATTCTTAGTGTGTTTATCGAACGTAAACTCCAACACCCAATATAGCAGCCTTTATATGCATTTTATCTATCCTTCCGCATATTTCTATTTTGTTGCTACATAGATTAGTTTGATTTCAGTCCGACAATCGTTGTTAGGCGGTTGCTTTTGTTCTGCCCGCCGGAGTTTGAACATTTTTGTTTTTCGCCGCAAAGTACATCTCGAGTCCATTTCCTCCTTACTATTGCCATTATTCCGATAGAAATGCACCGGAATCGTGCTTGACTTGACATGAGTGGGCCCGACATCTATTGTCAGGGGTCAACAATAACTGTAAATGAGGACATGCATGATGGAGTTAATTTAAAAACACTACTTTCAAGCAATTATTCACGTAACTGCCCCCTACATTCTCAATTCTAGCCAATTCAAGTTTGAATGTCAATTTTGTACAACTGTAGTTTTAGTCAAGGCACTCCAATCTTTTCGTATTCTAGCAAATTTATTTCTCAAAACTTGAGAAATCAATATCCTTCTATTTCATGAATATAAGATTTAACTACCAAGTTTAGGCTGTGGTCTGAAATACTGCTAAAAAGCCTACACATTTCAATCACACAAAAATGGGAAACTTTACTATATTGAATCAATCACATTCTATTTTGGGCAAATTTCACAATCAGCATAAAATTATCAGGATAATATGAAAATTCCACTTAGATGTTTGTTCGCAATTTAGTTGCAATTTCTCATATTAAGATGTGAATGTGTGATAGGACCATCTAGACTAATCAATTTTATATATTCTTTTAATAAATATATGAAAAAACAAGCACACAAAGTGAACACACAAAACAAGAAAAAAATAATGTACATCAAATCAGCTTAATACATCAAGCATATGTCCCGGACTTTTCATAATGGTTCAAATCTAACAGTATTTAAAGACTTGGTAAGTAAATCAGCCAGTTGTTCTTTAGTGTGTATATTTTCTAGGACAATTTCATTCTTCTTAACTCAATCCCAAATGAAGTGGTGTCAAATGTCAATATGCTTAGTCCTAAAATGCCGAACAAGATTTTTAGATATGTTTATAGCACTAGTATTATCACAGGACATGGTAATAGAATATTGATCAATATCATAGTCACTAAGCATCTACTTCCTCTAGAGTAGTTGTATACAGCAACTCCGATAGCGATATACTCAGCTTCTGCAGTAGCAAGGAAATAGAGTTTTTTTTTTCTTACTTAACCACGATATAAGGTAACTTATGTAAAAATAACCTCCAGATGCGCTATTCCTATCATCCATATTTCCTGCCCAACTAACATCTATATATCCTACAAGATGAGAGTTTGAATCTTTAGTGTACCATAAGCCAAAATAGGAATTGCTATTAACATATCTAATGTCTCATTTAACAGCTGCCAAGTAGGACTTCTTTGGTTTGGCTTGATGTCTGGTACAGACTCCAATGCTGAAGCTATGTCAGGACGACTTGCAAACAGATACAGTAGATTGTCTGTCATGCTCCTATACATGTTGAGATCGATGTCCTTGTCCTGGTCATCATATCTGCAGATTTTTAAGGATTGTAGCCATGGGAATCTTGACTACTTCGGTATCTTCTGGACCAAATTTTTTCACTAGATTCTTCTCGTACTTAGCCTGTGAGATGAAGATTTCTGTATCAACCTGCTTAACCTACAAATCCAAGAAATAGTTTAGCTCACCAACCATGATAATTTCAAACTCGTTTGACATAAGAGTGACAAACTCCTTTGATTTTATATCAAATGTAGATCTAAACACTATGTCATCAATATTTGTGCTACTATTATTCCATATTTGAGTTGCCTGATGAACAAGATTTTATTAGCTCCTCCTCTCTTGTCTCTCTTCTCAAGTAGAAACATAGTCAATCTTTCATACCAAGTTTTGGGAGTTTGTTTTAGACCATAAATACATAGTCAATATGATATAGATCAATGAATCCTCTTGGTTGCTCTATGTGGCTTCTTCATTCAAGATTTTGTTCAGAAAAGCACTCTTCACTTCCATTTGATAAAGTTTGAATCCCATTTGACAAGCAAAAAACAATAGAAGTCTAATAGATTCAAGTCTTGTCACAGTTAGTTTGAGTCTTGTCACTATCATCGATTTTAAAAATTGATGGATTCAACAATAGTTTGAATCCTCATGTTATGCACTCTATAAGCACGAATATTTTTTGAATAGCCAATGAACATTCCTTCATCACTCTTTGGATCAAATTTCTCCAAATGTTCCCTATCATTATTTATATAATACTTGTTTTCAGACATGTGAAAATACTTGACATTTGGTTTCCTAGCTTTCCAAATTTCGTAAGATATTTGTGAGGTAACAATTCTCAAGGATACACGATTTAGAATATTGCCAGCAGTATTTACATCAATGTTTTAAAAATAGATCAAGGGCATCGACCTGGAAAAAATAAAGGGTTAATGATCAGAAGTTTCAATCGGGATCGAACTGGATGCAATAAATAAATACAACCACAAATAATAAAATACTATAACAATACTTTTTTCAATTTTCATACTACTAATTCAAAGTTAATACAATATCTATTTTTGTTTAGATTTGTCATCATACAATTAGTCAAGACACTTCAAAACTAACAATTAATATATTGTTAAAATTGAAATATTTTGAGTTTATAGAAAAGGATGTATAACGATATTTATGCTAATAACGAAGTGAGTTTAAATTAAATTTAAAATTTAATTAAAAAATGATTGAGGTAAAAATTACAATTTATTTTGTTGGGAACTAAAATCAAATTAAAATTGAAATCAACAAGCATACATTTAGAAAATAGGTTTTGTTGGGCAATTGAACCCATTTAAGTGTGCTACATCAAAGTTTTTTTGTGTAATTCCAGTACATCTATAAAACCAAACCGACAAACCATCAACAAATTATTAATTGGCCTTTGACTTTATTGCATCAGCACAATATTGAAATTATAAAATTTTAGATTAAAGTCAGAAGAAATTAGAGAACTGTCACCAGTTCACCAGTTAGCCGCTAAATTGGTCGATTTAGCAGGTTTCTAAATGATTTTATTATATCCGGTTAATAACATATGATCGGCCCAACTTCGTGCCCTATTCTCGGTTCCACCAATCAAATTGGTTGATCTATGTCAATTTTAATAACATAGGTTCACAGTTTCAGTCCATAATTTAACAGGTAATTTCTTACTATGCAACATCACATAGCCATTTGTCAGCAAACAATTTTTTAGATAAGAATGTGAATCTTTCAAAAACATCGAATTTCTCTCTTAAAAAGTCTACCCAAGAAGACCGAGAGAAATCATCAGCAACCACATAAATATGCCTCTTATCACTAAGGCTTTCAATCTAAATTGGCCCCTTCAATTCCATATGTAGCAATTCAAGGTTGCGAGAGGTAATAAGAAACAAACCTTGTTTATGTGCAGCTCTTTTTTGTTTACCTTTCTGGCTTGAGCCACATACACCTTCAAGTTTTACGTGAGCTTAGGAACTCTTAGGGCATTGAGAAGTAAGTCTGACAAGATCTCCATAGTTCAGGTGTCCCAAGCATTTATGCCACAGGTTTATAAAGTCAGCTTTCGAAACACGATATGAAATTTTAGATTCAAGCAAATAGCATTTATCACTAGAGCTAGCACCACGTATGACACAACTGCCATCATTTTCAGATACTTATATGTACTTTTAATGAACATTACCATGAGTTCTTCATTACAAAGTTGACGTACACTAATCAGGTTAGCTTCTAAGTTATCTACAAACAACACATTATTCAACACGGGTAATCCATCTGTCATAATTGTACTCAATTTTACTTTGGACACCATCCCAAAAATAACAAGTAACACCTACATGACTTTTAAAATTGATTAGCATGGATGTCTGGAACATCCACCGTCAAAATACCAAGAGTTAAGCACAATAGATTTATAGGCTATATTAATAATAGAGCAACTAAGATCTTTTTTTTTCTTACCCATACCTGCCTTAGCAATATGATCTTGCTTTAAAGTACCAGCAAGTAAGTTAACTCTTTTAATATGATATTATTTTTTGTGCGATAAACAATGAAGTGAATCATGTCCATACTAATCACGAAAAGTACATTTGACCAGGATATTGTTATGACTTACATGATTATGGGAGTGAAGCTTTCCTTGATAATCTGATGACATGATCTGAATCAAGTGTTTGGAGGTAGTAAGAGCATGTGGGTGAGAGTCAGGCACTGATGCTATCCTATTGCCAGTGGCTTTGTTTGGTAATTTCGATGCAACTTCAGATGCTTGTCTTCGCGGTTTATCATATCCATCTTCTTTAACATACTTCAAATGAGTGAATTCTCTCTTTCTTCTCTCACTTCATAACTTAAGCCTTCTTTGATATTTGATGTTCTTCCATAACTAAGAACTTCACCTAGGTGGGCTGATGCATTGATCAGTTGTCTAACTCTCTCCTTGGTGTGGTGTGGTCCAGTTTTGCAAGAATCTCCAAAACTTGATTTTCTTTTCTTTCAAAACTTTAGCTAAGGCCACTTTTTCAATTGCAACAACTACTCCTCCTTTAATGAACCCCATCATTGCAAGAAATGTGACATTAAAACTTGTTTAGTCTCCATATTTCTTTTTGGTGTCATACATTCTGAACAGACATTACTTGGTCCGACTTGTTGACCTATGGTTGATTTCATCCTTAATATTTCGAAATAACATTGCTAAAATCTGTAGTTCCCCACTCTACAATATTTTTCTCTCTTTCTTTCCCATTTTCAGTTATAGTGGGTATTTTATAAACATACGTGATAAAAAGTCAAACTTCTTATCTAAGGATTGGACAAAGACCAACATCCATCTTCCAATAAGAATTGCTCATCCCGTCTAAGATGGATGTCTAAATGGTGCTTTATCCATTACTAGTTTTTTCATGGATCACACTTTTTAAAAGTGAACCCGCTTTGATATCAAATGTAAATTCTAAAACCAGGAAATTAAAAATCCATTTTTAATTATTCAGTTTAAACAGCGGACAAGAGACCGTTAGAATATCCTATGACCAATTTTAAGCAATTCTAACTGTAACGAGTAGATTGAATCTGTGTTCCAATGGTTTTAATTAATTGCGAAAATTAACTAATAAATTAAAATATGAACACCAAATGTGACATATAAACCCTAAGGAAAACATCCATGGACCCTGTGCCACAATTAAAACAATCCACTAATTTAATTGATCAAAAATACAATATTTTCAGTTTTGTAATTTCACAAAATTAACCAAAAAATTAATCAAAAGAAATCTAAAAGCAACTCCCTTGTTTTCTTCTTCTTTTGACTTGTTATAGAAGTGGAAACAAACCCCTCTGTCTTGAATTCATCGCCACTTCACTGTTTAACCGACGCCAAGTAGTTTGATCAATGAATAGAATTGTACATTTACACACTTTGTTTGTTTTCTCCAAATACGATTGAAGAAGAACGGTTTGCTTTGAATATGATCAATAACACATGGAGTCCGTATGCCCGTGCTGAAAGATGACAGAATGCGTGGCTGCTAAATCGCCGGACTTGAACAGATTTTTCTAGCTGGTAATTTCTATTCTTGTTTTCTTCATTTACTTAAGTAAAGCGATTAGCAAGATTAGAATTAATTCTTACCTAAAACAAAGGACATTGAACACGAAAAGAATATATCAAATCACAAAAGATATTATTGATATGTTAATAGGTAGTTTTAAGGAAATTTAATATGTAAATTAATCTAACTTTATATTTACCCATTTAACTTATCAGGGAATACATAGGATGATAAGTAAATAATTCTTTATTAGCTGCATTAAGGTAACAGAAAAATAGTTTTTGTTTTTAAAAATTAAAACCCTAAAACCGTAGCTTCAACATTTTGTTACACATACTTAATATCGAGTCAGTTAGAATTGCCTGCCATTTGGACCTTTCTCATGTTCCAATTTTTATTTTTATTTTTTTTGGAAATTTCCTTGACATTTAAAATCGATCCATATATTATAAAAATAATATGTGAAATATATGGCACATATTTTTTAACATTTCTGATTTAGAAAACTTTTTGACTCAATTAGAAAGTTTACATGTGCAATTACACAATAGAAAAATAGTAACTGCTGCAGATTCTGGAGTACTAAGTAAGAGCCCAAAATCCTGAATCGTCAATGTTCCAACAATGTTTTAGATCCAATTCTACAAGTCTTCTGCATCGAGCTACAACTGCTCATAAGCGAGTACATGTAATGTTCGGAAGGCCGCGCTCAATTCTAGGCCTGAAAGTTCTTCTAGACAAACTAAACATTCCATCCCTCTATTAGTTACTGCACTGCAGTAAGACAAGATTAGGAACTTCAAATTAAAACAACCAGATATGAGCTGTATAATGCCCCCGTGCGAGACTCCTCTTCATTTTCCCCTCCTGATTTTAACCTAAACCTTGCAATTAGCGTTGATAATTTGGAAGCTAGAGTTGAAAACTAGTGCCCCATCATGCGCAGCTTCTTAAGGTCATTAAATTGGTAAAGAAAAGTCACCTGGATCTCCTGGTGAATCGAAATCCGTTTTGAACCTTAGTATACACATAAAAAAACTTCATAAAACCTCATAAATTTAGCGTTGACATAACTTTTACACTCGAAAAAAGAGTTGCTAGCTTGAATTTGAAACAAATTAGTGTGTTTTGATTTCTGAAACCAATCAAGATGATCTCAGTTTGATAAACCTTGATATACCCATTGATTTTTTGCAATGTAACAAAATCTGAAATTTACTTAAAAGTACTGCAGTTACTGAAAAATTAAGAAACTCTACTATCTAATACCCCAAATTTGGGATTGCATAATTGTTACGATTGTGTATTTTTGCCAGCTGAATCAAGAGTGTCATCAAAGATGAATTTGACTTCTTTTCTTTTTATCAAAATGAGTTTTGAGGAGTTAAAACCTAAGGTGTGTAATTAGAGAAAGCCGTACAATGTTCTAAAATAAAAATATTAGTCAATATCAGAGTGAATATTTTTCATCATCGAGCAATACAAAGGGGCAAATAACGAAATGAAAATGTAACTGAAAGCAAGCAAAGTTGGGAATTATATTATCAGAAATACTTAATTTTATTGCCTTGAAAAGTTACTACATATTACATTTCAATTCATACACACTAGAAGATACGGGAAAATGCAACAGAATAAATATAACTATTACATATCAAAGATTAAATTACTCGATTAATTATTGGAATGTTAATAGACACTTGAGTAAAACAAAGTTCAGTAAATGATTTTGAAAACTTCAATGATCATTAATTTGGTTTATTTTCTAACATTGTGTCCTGTAAACCAAATTTGCTTCCAAGTCTCGCAAGTTGTTTCTTGAAGTTTTGACCTTCAACTGATTTTGTAAATATGTCTGCTACTTGATCTTTTGTTTAGCAGTGTTTGACTTGAATTATTCTATCATGAACAAGCTCTCTCAAGAAGTGATACATCATACGAACGTGTTTAGGTGGCCGTGTAGAATTGGTTCCTTTGTAAGAGAAAATGATGAATTATTGTCACACAAAAGGGTTGTAGGAACATCTTGTTTGTGGTTTAGATTATCCAAAATGCCTCGTAACCATACATTTGGTAGCATGTAAAAGATGCCGCAATATATTCAGCTTTCGTTGTTGGAAGAGCAACAATTGGTTGTTTCTTGGATCTCCAACAAATTACTCTCTCCCAATGCTCAAGGCATAAGCTGACATACTTTTACTATCATCAACACTTCCTATAAGATCACTATTAGTGTATCCAAAGAGTGTAGTTGGAAAATTTGCTTGATAAAAATTGCCATAATCGATTGTCCCCTTTACATATCGTAAAATTCTTTTAGCAGCTTCCAAATGTTCTAAATATGTTCTTATTAAATTCATAGCCAACATGATATTAGGTCTTGTGGCTGTGAGGTACATTAGATTTTCCACTAAGCTCCTGAACATTGTGGTATTAACAAGCTTTACTTCTCCTTCTTTTCGAAGTTTCTGGTCTAAAATCCATGGAGTTGAGACAGGCTTCGCTAATTCCATCTTAAAATTTTTTAGAATCTCTCTAGCATGCTGCTCTTGAGTAATAAAAATTTCACTTTCTGGTTGGTATACTTCATTACCCAAAAAATTATGTAATTTTACCAAATCAGTCATATCAAATTATTTCATCATCAAAGCTCTAAAATCATCCAACATAGCCAATTTTTTTCCCGTGAAGACAAGATCATCAACATAAAGACTATTATGAAACTTCTATCAGGACCATTTTTTGTATAGAGAGAATGTTCATGTGGACTTTTATGCAAACCATTTGTTTTAAAAATGCATTGATTATACTATACCAAACCCTTGGCGATTGTTTTAAACCGAATAAGGCATTTTTCAACTTGTAAACTTTATGCTCTTCTCCGTCCTTCATAGAACCGGATGGTTGTTCAACATAAATCTCTTCTTGGATAAAACCATTTAAAAATGTACACTTAACATCCATTTGCAAGAGCTTCCAGTTACTTTGAGTAGCTAGAGAAATTATAAGCCAAATATTGTCAAGTCTAGAGACTGGACCGAATACCTTATTGTAGTCTTCTCCTTTTCTTTGTATATACCCCTTTGTTACAGAACGAGCTTTGTGTTTATTGATTGAATTGTCAGGGTTGAGTTTAGTCATGAACACCTACTTTACTCTTATAGGCTTCTTGTTTGATGGTAGATTTGTGAGCTCCTATGTACTATTCTTTTCGATGGCATCAATTTCTTACTTCATAGCTTTTTCCATATTTCTTCTTTTATTGCTGCATCCTATGAAATTGGATCCTCTCCTACATAAAATGAATAAAAAACAGCACCTCTTCATGAGTATCCTCTATAGATTAATAGATTTCTTGCAACCTTCTCATTCTTGTTCTTGGTGGTTTTCATCATATTCTTCTCCTCTAGAAGAACTTAGAGGTGAAAGGATCCACAACTTGGAGATGAAGAAATGCCATAGTTTTCATTTGAAGTGTTATCCCCTTCTTGAAAAATTATTGATTAAATGCTCTCGTTACCTTCAAAAGTTGCATTTTCATCAAATTTTACATCCCAACTTATCACAATTTTCTTCGTCAATGGATTGTACAATTTATAACTTTTAGAGCTTTCACTATATCCAACAAAAATGCATTTTTGGGAATTATCTTCCAATTTATTCCTTGTAGCTTCTAGAATATGGGTAAAAGCAAAACAACCAAAGGTCTTTAGGCGTGAAACTGTTGTTTTAGAATCATACTGCACAAGCAAGTGCCTCTACCTTGAATTCTTGTGATAGTTGCTTTCTTTTACGCATGCATCTTCCCATTTTCATAATGATTTGATTTTTTTCTTTTACAAACTCCATTATGCTGTGGTGAATAACGTACAGCCAGATCATGTCTTATTCCAAGATAATTGCAAAAATTTTCAAAAGTCCCTCGAAAGATACTCAGTCCCACGATTAGTTCTCAATGTTTTAATATGAAATCCAAAAAAGTTCTCAACTTCAGCTTTAAAATCTTTGAAAGCTTGAAAGCAATCTGATTTTTCTTTAAGAAAATATGTCCAAAGTTGGGAATTATATTATCAGAAATACTTAATCTTATTGCCTTGAAAGGTTACTACATTACATTCCAATTTATATACACTAAAGGACATAGAGAAATGTATTAGAATAAATGTGGTTATTACATATGCAAGAAGACTCTTTAAATTATTTAATCAATTATTGGAATACTAATAGACACTGGACTAAAATAAAGTTCAGTTAATGATTCTTGAAAATTTCAGTGATCATTAATTTGGTTTATTTTTTAACAGTAACAGAACCAATGACAAATATGAAGAAAGCAGTGACCAAAGAAGTCAAATAGGATTTATTTGATTAAGAAAACTTCATAACTTTTCAACACATATATTTGGTAACAACATACGTCCAGTACATAAAAAGGCAAAACACATATCGAAATTCCAGGTGAAGACATTTTGACTTGGAAAACCTTTTCTTCCACAATAATTGACCTTGTCTATTGTCTTCAAATGTGCGTTCCATCTATGGCACCTTCACAATCCAATTTCACACGCAATTCATATGTTACTCACTGAGTATTTCACGGAGCTGACAAAGTACTTTATAAGCATATTGTAAACCCAAATAGAGATAGAGAGTTGCTGCCAACGAAAATTTTAAATTAAGGTGAAATGACAAAATATTAAACGAATGGAAATTGGTGCTCCGCGTTGTTGTTGTAGTTTGGTTCGACTTCAATACCGTCTTCCCAAGATCCACCGGAGATTGCAAAACACATTGAAAAGTAAATGGAAATTGTTTGTAGAGAATGACCAAACACAAGTTGTACTTTACTTATTCTCTTAGCGTGAGCTAAATCGAATATGAACATGGCCACATGCTCATACATATACCTATCCACTACTAAGCTCAAAGCTTAAGTGACAAAAATGGAGAAGCATCTGAAAATTGCAATGGGCCAAATCCCCCTATCCTCCAAGTGCCTTCTGTACCAAGATGGTTCCCCATAAACAGGGTCGGCCCTAAAGCGAGGCGGATGAGGCCTGCACCTCAGGCCCAAAAGTGAAGGTGCCTCATTTTTTGGTCCCTTATNTCAGGCCCAAAAGTGAAGGTGCCTCATTTTTTGGTCCCTTATTTGGTCAAGCCCAGCCTAACACCAGAGGGCCTCACTCAATTTTGGCCCAATTATTATTATTATTATATATTGTTTTTATAACCTATATTTTTTTTTTATAACCTAAACAAATCAACAGCGACTTTCACTCTCGTTTTGACAATTGGGGCTGCGCGGAGGACCAAAGGGAGCTATTGAGCCAATGGGGTACCCTTTTTTAAACCATAATAGCAATAATTATCTCTGGAACGATTCATATCGATTGGTTGATTAATTATGTTATGAGAGAGGGGAGAAGGAGTGGAATTGGAACCAGAAGAAGACACGAAGTCACAGAACCAGGAACGAGAAAGAGAAAGAACGGTGTCGTTTTATTAACGTAAACAGTGTCGTTTTAGGTTGGAATTAAATTGTATTGGCATTTTCTTTTGTTTTGTGCCGTTTTGTTCCCTGTCATATAAGACAGAACGGAGAGAAGGAAGGCAGATTTTTGGGACATTATTTCTTATCTTCTTCTCCAAGTCTCTTCCTCTCATGTCCTCCTTTTCTTCTTTATCTAATTTCAGTTGTATTACGTTCAGTTTGTTATAATTCATCCAATGGGTGTTGAGTTTTATTTCATACTCTTTGTTTGATCATTGAACTGAGTGAAGTTAAGGAATTATAAGTTTCAACATTACATTTGGTATCAGAACAGTACGTGAGCTAGGAAAATGAATACCTGTAGACTACGTTGGATTTCACATTTACGTTGATTTTGGGACCCAATTTTGGGAGTTTGCCTCGAACCCCAAAAATTACAGGACCGGCCCTGCCCATAAAATCGCTGGGTTCGGAAATTCGCACGGAATGAAATGGGAGAAATAAAACTGCACAATATCTGATGCAACTTTATTGCACGACATCATCCACACTATATTGTCGTGATCGAGGAGAGAGGCAAGTTCCTCAACCATTAGTCAATCTTTGTCAATAACAACTTGCCAGGCTTGGCGAGAACAATAATAAAAAAATTATTTGCAATGAAAGATAGAAGCGGGCTGTTCACTTTTGGAAATAAGTTTTGTAAACATGAATCCTTTTTCACATAATAAACAGTCCAAATTTAAATGAAGTCAGCAAGAACTTGAGAAAAATTACCCAATCAAATTGCAGCCCGGGACCTATAAACCATTGATGGGAGTCTTTCTATTAATCAGCTGGCCGGTAACAGTCCATGAAGCAGGGATTAATCCATCCAATCTTAGTCTCCAAATCCGTGCTGCTGCGAAGGATTCCCCATTGTCCCGGTTTGCTAGAACTAAAATGTGAAGAAGTGATGTTTCCATGTTTTAAGCATTGCTACCTAAACGCAACAGTTCATCGACACAACTCTTTCATCAATGGGTCAGCAATCTCGACTGCGGTTAGGACTGCAGCTTCTTTTGCAAGCTTCGCAGCACGCTCAGTTAGCTATGTCAACGAGCCGAG